>PNEQ01080409.1:0-22770 GCA_003012365.1 Medauroidea extradentata
GAGTCGTTATTCATTTGACTGTGCCAATCAGTACACGGATAACTGCCACACATCACGTCTGTGATTTGCGTGTTTAACCTCCAGACGCTGGGTGTTACGGCATCCAATCACTGACCACAAAGCAGAGATGCAGGTGTGCACGTAAGACACTGAAACAAAGTGCTGCAAAAATCTTTTCGCGAAAATTACCGGGCTCTACTCATTTCTATCCTCGACAAGTACACGAAGTTTCTAACTGTAGGGTGTTTCAGCATACTAGTTTCTGCCGCCAT
Organism: Medauroidea extradentata; assembly: GCA_003012365.1. Taxonomy (NCBI): domain Eukaryota; kingdom Metazoa; phylum Arthropoda; class Insecta; order Phasmatodea; family Phasmatidae; genus Medauroidea; species Medauroidea extradentata. The sequence goes on from PNEQ01080409.1 coordinate 273, forward strand.
ATTAGCTTGAGTTGTTTCTGGTGTTTTATATAACATATAGGAACTACAAATAAACACATTCCTCCCGTATATTACATAAATTTAATCAACCAGTGATTGTGATAATAATGAAACAAACTTTTTTAAAGGAAAGGTAATAACGTAAAAATTTTAATTGTCTGTTTAAGAAAACGAGACTCTAGTAAAGCAATTAACAATTGCTAGTTACATTTTAAACCAAGAGCGAAACGAAGAAACAATATATTACGGAATGTATACATGCGATCATAAACTGATAAGTTAGTTATAGTTTAATGTGCAGTACATTTAAAAATTATTGTTTTATTAAATTATAACCGTAAATACAAGCGTTAAATAAATGTATTTATTTAATATGACATTCATATTTTCTCCAGTGTTCGTTAATTATCAAGCATGAATTTTAATTCACTTAAGTAGTTCCTACTGAAGTCAAATTTAACTTAGTTATTTCTACTAATAAATTGAAAAGTTAACAGGCATGTTTAGCCAACTTTTAAGCCAACGAAAAAATAAAAATAATATTTTTCGATGAAACTCTAAAGCCGGTTTTTCGGAACAAATATTTATGCAAATTAATTAATGTTGCTACATATGAACAGACTGATTATTATCATATAATTACTTATATTTGATTTTTACAAGTTCAACACTGAAAAATCATAATATATATTTTTTAATATTTCAATTACCCTTCCAACATGTTTTTGAATGTAGTAACTCGTTTGTAGTTCATTTATTTTATTTTTAATTTCAGTTTGTTACTAATAATGCCACTACAAGGAAAAAAAAGTATTTTATAGCAGCTACAAAATATGTTGTTGCTGTTTCCCTTCAAAATATATTTCTGGTCACCACAAAAACATTTTTCTGTTACCACTTAAATATTGTGTTCGTCAATAAACTATCTTGTAGTTAATACAAAATAATTTGGCAGGGAAGACTGCCCACATTTATTATTATTTTTTCAGTGCAGGGTCTATTAAGGAAAGGTTTTGATGTGTCTGAAAACGCTGAAAATAAGTATGTACAAGGGGCTAGTACGCTTATGCACAGTAAGTGAATATGTTCTGATTATTAATATGCAGCCTAAGAACCACGGCATAAGAAGTGCTATTGTTACTGTGTGTAGACTATACCTCACTCCTTGGGCGCGTCCTAGCGAACTCCCGGCCAGAACGACTCTGCGCTTCTGCTAATTCAGCAGCTAACCTTCGCACGCAAGGCCTTAATTACCGAGGCCTTCTTCAGTGGGCTGTTTTTTACCTGCCTCCACTTAACACCGTGAAAAGCTTTCGTGGCCTTTTGCAGCGAGCGACCACCTACGAAGAATGCGAAGCCGAGAAACAGCCGGTTCACGGTGATTTTGAGCTTTCGACATTAGCCTTGGAAAAGAACTGCTTTCTGTAGATACGTGCACTTTCTTAGTCGCATCGCTACGATAACGCTGACTGGAATAAATTTCGTCATAAACAATAATTTTATACTTATGGTTCGCAATATAAAGTGACCACTTTTGAAATCAATCTCGTCTAGATTAAAACATTAAAAATAGTATTTAATGTGATCTCAGTCGTTAACTACTGAATGCCGTACAATCTATACACTTTGGTAGTTGCTAAAGTTGCTTTGTTCATATTTAAAAATTACCAGAAAATACAAATTACACGAAAAAAAAAACAGTAAGTAGGGTTTCGAAAGTGATCACTTTATCCCTAGCCCCCTATACGTAGGCTTAACGCTTATTTTAAACTAAGGTGCGGTTTTCTTAAAGGTGTGTAGTTGTTTTAACGAAAATATGGGTTGATATGTAACTGTAAAATATATTTGTAAATAAAACATTTTAAATTTCTTGTTCATTCAATGCATTGTCATACTTACGACTAGGACTATTACAGTATTACACTTCTGTACAACAGAATACATTAATGGGACATCAGTCTCGCTACCACGTGTGCCAATTTGAATCCAAACAAAAATTAAAAATAAAGCTATATTTAAACTCATAAACGGCAGTGCTGTTTTATTGCATCGTATTTCCAGCATTAATGCTAGCTGCTCGAGCCGCACCCAGGTTTATCTTATGTCTCGTCCTACGTATTTTATGCAACGCTGCACATGGAATTTTACTACGCATTGTCACACAAAAAGGCCGTAACAACAACTTTACATATTTAAAGACGTATGTATAGGACACTTACTGTAAACCCATTTGTGTATTTCTGCCGGAAGCAAATGTCACCATTGTCAATTACTTTACTTTAAAAACACAGTGTTAAATCTTTTTAGTCAGTGGTACGAAGTAAATGGTAATACAATGGATTAAGGAAATGTATACAAGTGTTCACTTCGTCGTGAATGAACAAGGCCTATAGGTGTGTGAACTTAAACTGTAATGAATGTGAAGAGGAAGTCCATGAGGAAACAAGAAGTTAAATGTGTTTAGAGGGGAGTCCACGCGAACTGATACTTTCTTCCCTTCCAAGTCGTGCGAATTTCGAGAGCGAAAGTTATAATTGCCGCTTGACCTGATCTTGTAAACACGCGCGCTTGAAGTTTCCCAGTATTGAGCAGTGACGTCATGAACACTGGCATAAGGCACGAGAACTTCCGGCTATGAACAACAAATATTTGTCAACAGTAGTAGCATTCACAAAGTTTCTCTGGCCTAGAATGCATTCTTCATTTAAAGACTAAGCTAAGAATTTAGTTCTGACGTGACTTTCGCTTTCAGTTACCAGTTATGAAATTATCCAAATGCACGTCGTTCCAAAATAAACTCCTGACGAACAGTAGGGACTAAGTTAAAAGAACTAGAAGTTTTTTTGTTGACATTGCTTCGCCATTGAATTTAATTACTATTTCAAACTAACATTCTCGTTTCAATAACTCTTGAAATTTCACGAAAATCATTGAATTATTCCCCTTCAATTTCAGATTTTTTATTATTAACTTTAACTGTCGTAATATGTTGTTACGATCAAAATAAGTCACCTTGTCTTCCAGAAAACATATCCAAAGATGTTCCAAAAAAAAATATTTCAACTGTTGACAGAATAAAAATATATAAAAGTCGGAAAAGCTACAGTAACATGTTAGTATCAATTGAACATTTTTCACCAATTTCTTTGTTACATGATTTTAAAAAAATTCACGTGGTTTCATTAAAATTTACGCATGTGAAAAAATAAAAAATGGGACACAGAGCTTTATAAAAATTAGAATAACTTATTTAAGAGTGTGTATTTATGCATCCAACAACGGTACAGCTTGAACACGTTTACACCGTCTTCAAAATATGCACAAAAGGAAGTTATAATATTCAAAATAATTAACATATGTTACAAAAAAAACACAATTTAAATGGTAACCTAAATGTGAGGCACTATCAACTGACGTTCTGCTTATTAAATCAAACGGAAAGTTACATAGAGAGTAAATTACATGTTGCATATTAAATTAAAAGTTGCATATCTATGCAAGAAAACAAAATCTATTAAAATTTCGTCAATTAAGATAATAAATACCGGTCTAATAAAATGTCAATACGTGTTTGGTTAGAGTTATTTATTATATGACATTTTATAAACTGTAGTATAAATAAAAATTTCCGATAAAAATTACAATTTAAGTATCAAGTAAGTAGTAGCTATCGAAACTTTTAACATATAATCTAATTTATACAATTAAGATTTGCTTCATTCAAGTGTTTAAAAAACATAGAAAATACATTTTCCCCAACGAAATAAATTATTCGCTATCTGCGCCAGTTAAAATATGTTTCATGAACAGATCAAAGTCAAAATATTTACTAGGCAAAGTCTTTCAAGACTATAGTGTAGAGTGTAGAACAAGTGATTGTAAAAATAATAATAAAAACAAATTGCCTGCAAACTAATATTCTTAAGTGCGGCGCCTCCCAGTGCTTCAAATGCGTTGCAGTGTTCGTATATACGTTTTTATACGAAACATTCTTTTATATGTTCTCATTGTGTCAATGCACGAAAAGAAAATAGACCTACCCTTCAACCGATGACGTAAAGATGGTTTGAAAATATCACGTAATTTATAAAAATTATTTGCGAGCCCCTAAAAATGGCTTAAAACCGCTTTTTCAACATGTTTTATCTTAAAAAATACTAACGAGATTTGTGTGAAACTACTCTATAAACATGCAATGGAATTCGCTTAAAACTTTTCACCAATTAAAAGGTGGGGTCGCCACTGAAAGTATCAGTCAGTCTACGATACAGTTGCATGCCGTTTCATTGTCTTGCTGTAGAGGCGATACCACATGGTGTCACGCCTCACTCAAACAAGCACACAGCCAGTAGACGGGAGCCTTAAGACAACGCGTGTTCCAAACTGCATCCGTGAGGAACTATTAAACGCATTGGTTGAATATTTTTTCGAAAAATCTAGCCAGGTTTCTGGAATCTTATTTTAGATGTATGAATCGGGAAGTATCTAATGTTACATAAATTAAATGTTTCGAACAATGATTGGTAGGGTACGGTACAAAGGCGGTAACACTGTGTCAATCAATCCATTTGCGGAAGCACAGCACTTTAGAGGTTCTGTTGTCTGCCTGAATGTTGCTGTTCTGCGAACTCGATGCCTGGGAACATGCTGATATTAAGGTTGACATATACTCAGACACAGTTTACATTATCGCCTCTACGCGCTGAGCGCTGACTAGCACGCTAATTTTCTATTCGCTAATTCTTTTATACATGACTGTAAGAAGATAATTTGTATTATTTATGAGTGGACAATTCATGAATTTCATTATTTCTGACCAAGAGTTCTTAGTTATTTAACACAGTAATAATGTACAGCTCTTGAAACGCCCGCTAAAGGTATTTGCACTATTCCAAAATGGATGCAATTAACGTAGATGGAAAACTTCAAGATGTCATACTTTACGCAATTTTTCAGCATTTTTCGTAACGAGATACCATGTAAGTACATGTGGTGAATAATGAATAAAATTTTTTCCGTGACGTCATGCACTGCACACTGTAACCGAGGTAACCGGCGGTCTTAATTAAGAGCATTCAAGTTGAGAAAAATCTAATTTGACGTTTGTATGAAAAAAAGGCAGATTTTGTAAACGTTACTTGGGAGTTACTATTATTTTACAAAAAAATTAAGTTTAGTCAGTGTTTTCCATTATGCTATTTTAAAGTCAAAATGTGCATGTTTTTATTTCTTGTACACTGCCAAAAAACAATTAACTTAATAAAATTAAATAATCAACATTAGAACTACATGTCACGAGCATGAAGTGTACAAATACCCATTACAAAATACATTTGTATTTTTTAAAAAATTGCTTAGTATAGCCACGAATTCCGAATTTATGAATTTTTTTAATTCTAAATTATTTTATAACGAGTTTTTATTTACTGCAAGCCGTAGTCATTGAAACGTAGTTTGAATATCAATTATTAGATTTCAAAATTTGTATTGGTTTTGCAGTGTGTATGAAATGAAAACATGCAATTTATAAATTTTAAATATTACATTGGTAGAACTAAATAAGTTTCTTTTTAAAATAGGAAAACAACGTGCTCCCAAGTAAGGTCTACAAAACTTACGCTTTTTCACACAACAAACAAATTGTGTTTTTTCTTCACTTAAACACCCTTAAGGGCTCTGCCTACCTAGCTGACACACAAAATATTAAATAATGAATCAACGTATTTTTTTTCTTTTTAATATATAAACATTTAAGGTCACCTTTCGATTAAATAAAGTCGTACGTAAAATTACCTAAGTAATATTGCCATAGTAAGGATATTAAAAAAAATTTGTTTTAGATTTTGTTACATAATTATTTTAATAAATATTTTAGAATTAAAGTATTCATAATAAATAAAATACACTTAGAGAAATCTCTCTTAACGTGCAGATCTCTGTTAGAATTTGTTCGAAAAGAACTTCGTTAGAACGAATTATCTTTGAATGTATCCACTGAGCAGCAATAAATTTCATCATTAACTAAAACATGGGTAGTTGCTAGCTAGATGCACAGAGTCTACAAGTGTGTGACCAGTTAAGCACTTTGCGCATAGAGGTGACGAGACAAAGGGTGAGCGAACAATAGTCGTCCTTACTGGCCACAGCGTTACAAGGTCCCTGTCGTGGTTGTTAAGATACAACCACACTAAATATACAGCGATGACACAACATTCCTATTATGTAGGTTAAAATTGTTTACAGTATGTTTACCATCAGTCAAATTTTCTCTGAGATAATGTACTCAAAATTGATTCAACTCCGCATATTTGACGCATAACTGGACGGACTTATGAATCAATAGACTTTGTGTCAATTTTTGGTTATTATTAAAATAGGATTTCAAAGCCTTGCAACAAGTGTTAGTCCTACAAATCCAATATTCATGGTCATAGTATATAGTAGTTAAATATTTTCATACAAGGCCGTTTCAAGGCAGCAAACAATTTTTTACATAATTAACAAACAATTGACGCATAGTTTATTGATGCATAAGACCATCCAGTTAAAAATAAAAATAAAAATCAGTGGGACATTAACAGTACATTAACTCCAAAATAAACGTTTGAAAGAAGTAGTTATTTGTCCCGATAAAAAAGCGAATACTTATTTGAGTAGTACACCAGCCAGCTACGCCAGCTACCGGGCTACGGAAACGGGTGGACAAGAAACAGGTTATATGTTATTCGGGATAAAGTGAGTACTTTTTAAATCCTAGTTATTTAGTTTTTTTTTTTTTTCGGAAAACTCATAGTTTCCGGCTACTTTTTATTGTACACAAAGAAAATTAAATAAAAATCAAAGTGTAAAAATCAAAAATGTATTCGAAAGTTTACGTGTCAGATAACAATAAATAATATAACATAACGCTTATTCTAGAAAAGTTTGAGTTGAAAGGTACTCAGATTATCGCGAACCACCTCACGCGCACGAGACAAGAGAGACACCCTACAACAAACCCCCATTGGCATGACGCACCTTGGCAGACTCCATGTCAGGGCCGGGCTGACGCTGTGGAAGAAGACGACGCGACTGGCACTGAACAAACACGACTGACGCGGGCCGGCGGCCACCCGCGGGCTTATATAGCGCGAGGGGTGATGTGGCCCGCGCGGAACCCCGGAAGATCGCTACGGGGGTTGAAGACGCGCCGATGGCGAAACGGCGCCCCTCGGTCTCCGGGTTGGCGGAGATTGGAAGGCGTGGTGGTCACACCTCCTGGGAAGGGGGAAGGGGGGAGGCGTGAGGAGCGAGGCCTTCTTCATCCGCATCGCGAGCGGAATTTAGTTTTCGCCCCGTTTTGAAACCTCCAGTGATCTCAACAGGAGAATGGGTTGGTAAAAGTCTGACGTGGATAGATCAAGGGGAAGGGAAAATACGGATGCGGAGGGAGGGAGGGACTAGCAAAAGTATCTATGGAGCAGGGAGGAGGGAGAAGTAAGGACACGCATCTTCTCGTTGTGGGACTGGAGCTCGTAAGACACTTTTGTCTCGGGAGAACAAAAGGGGTTCAAACTCACTCATATGCCCGCCCCCGTTGACATTTAGTTTAGATTACGTTAGTTTAAATGCGAAAAAGGTATGTTCACTTAATAAAAGGACCTTTTTGCTAGGATAGGGAACTACAATAACTCCAGATTCCTGGCGAAGTCACCAGTCAGTGCCGAGCAAAGAACCACTTTTATGCTCCCGAGACGTAAGTTCGTAGGCGTGAAGAGCAGCCGAGGCCGGCAGGGGAGGGAGATTCGAGGTGATCTCGATGGAGGAGAAGTCTTGACGGCAAAGGAACCGGGAGGGGAAGGTAAAGGCAACAGCACGGTGACGTAACGTCGCCGACGTTACAGTCGAGTTTCCGTTCCTTCTGCTTCGGCCGCGCTGCTCTTCTCTGCCTCCGTTATTCTCGCAACCTTCGAGTGCATCGACAACTTCAACAGTTACCTCGATTCATTCTTCTGCGCCGCGACTACGGCCGCTGTATTGTACGCGTCGATGTTACGACTGGTAGTAGTGTAAAAAAATCGCTACAGGCGCTTATGAAAATTCGCAAGGGTAGGGCAGGTCAGACAAATTTTCAAGTTTCAGTTGTTCCAAATTTAAACCGTAGAATAACGTGTAAATAATTTACTGCTGACGTAGCATTAAAAGAAATTGTATCATGCAGAAAATATGTAGGTATTTTTATTCCCGACATCTAAACCTTGAAAAACAATGCAGGCGTTCATAAATTCCTGGTAATCGACAAAACCTGTTCACTTGACTGAGATAACCTACCCTACTCCAGCGTGTAAATTTTCATACGCGCCTTACGTGTTCCCGCCTTCGGGCAGGGTGAAATTTAACACGTTTCCACGTCGATTTCAAATAATATGAATTTAATTTCAGGAATGAAAGTGGTCAAGTAAACGACATTTAAATCGATTTGAGTCTCAGGGTCGTTCCAGCAAAAATTTCGATCGAATCAACTCGAGAGTGGGATGAAGTAACATGTAAACGCGGATCGTAGTGAAAACAAGTTGAAAATAAAAGCATAAACTCTGTCGGAAGATTTTATAACTACAGACCTTGTGTTTACCCACACATCTATTTACTAGCTCATTGTACGTTACGAAATGCCGCAAAATAACAGTAATATTTGGTAAACAGAAGAGATGTTACTGCTGATAAGAATTACAAGGGAAAGGAAAATACACAAACTGTTCGATGGGAAATGGTACAAGAATGCAGAAATATATAACAAAGTCATTGCTGCCAACACACATACAGCACGAAATATTTCCCGCGATTCCACATTTCAGTCAGTGGATCCAAATAGCATTCAATTCGATGTCATATTTTGCATGGAAACTATATCGAACCTATCCGGAATTCGATAACCAATTCGAATTAAGTTTGACATAGAAACGTGGTCATTGTGTATGAGAGAACGCCGAAGTGAAGATAGGGCTGACTGCTCGATTAGCGAGACATGCCTGTTGCCCGTCCGACCCGAAGAATTAGGCGAGATGAGTGTGAAGCAGTGATGGAATGAGAAATGCGGGAAGAAACGGGTGTTCCCTGAGAAAACCCGCCGACCAATGGCAACGTTTCCTACAAGCAAAAAATCCGGGACCAAATCCTCAGGGGATCAATTCTGGATCGTCTATACGTTGGAAGCGGGACGCCTGACCCCTCGACCACTGCGAACCGTTCAATGTAAATTCTAATATAGGTTAGAATATAGGCGCTTCCGAAAGCTCATGAGGGTAGGGTAGGTCAGCCAAAATTCAGCTGAAGATATTAAAAACATAACACTTGTAAAATTTACCCATGTTTGAAAGCTGACCTGATAACCTTCCCGTCAACTAACTACTCACTTAACCCTTTTCGGGAGCAGAGTATGTGGTTGTTAGCAGACGAGACAAACGTAAAGCTGAAATCACACGACGCAATAATCACGCAATTTCAGTGCAATCTGCTAAAATTGCATTGCATGTCGGACACAAAATTCTCGGAATATCACATGCAATGCAAGCGACGACGCGATTTGTGAGCGTAGAACAAGCTCTATATTTCTGTGCAATTGCTTGCAATTTGCGTGAAACAAGAAATGTGATTGGGCCATTTCAAGTAGATTTTTCGCGGGCTTTACTGTACACGTAAACAAAAAGTGGAGTGGACATGTGAGAGTGTGTTTCGGTAATTGGAGGAATATACTCACTGATACGTTTTTAAAATAATTTTAACTTAATACGGTAGGCCTAGCAACAAACTATGGTTTAGCGGGAAAGGAAAGAATTGCGTGTATATTGCATTGTGAATTGCGCCATGCAGAAGGTGGACATGGAGCGAATGAGAGAGATTTCATTGCAATTATTGCGCAGCTGATAGCATAAAATGAGCTGCGCAATCTGTAAATTGCGTCGTGTGATTCCAGCTTAAGTCGTATAAAATAACAGAAGCCACAACGAAGTACTCTGAACCTACTGTGTCTAAAATATTTAAAAAAAGGAACTGAACCAATATTACACGTTATCAGTAGAATAACATGTAAGCAATGTGTTGTGTACGCAGCGTTCAGCAAAATATTTAGAGGTATAAAGTGCTGATGCTTTTATTTTGCTTCCCGCTATTTTTTTTCAAACTGCGAATATCATTGCAGGTTTAAAAAATAAAATCTTGGTGATCGACAAAACATGGACACATGATTGAGATGACATACCCTACTCTAACCGGTGAGTTTACGAAAACGCCTGAAAACAATGTACTATGGACGACTTCGGTAGGCGATAATTTTTGTCAATACGTGCACTTGAGTCGGTGAGGCTACAAAATGAAAGCGTCTATTTATCGTTAGTTCTGCTTGATAAATAGAAGTATTATTTGATTTAAGTTTTCTTATTGAATAATATATAATAGTCGTAAAATTTTGTAATATTATTTTTAAAATCATGTAATATTTTTCCTAAGTTATTATGATATCTTTCAAACCGCAAGTGACACTTGATTTATATCCCGTTTACAGAAATTGTCACTTGTCAAACTGATAACATTGAGATTCGTAAGCTCTGGTAGAATTAACCTTTATACAGTAGATGAAGAGCGCAGTTACTAATTTCTTGCCCCAACAACCTCTTCATTTCTATAAAAAGCAAAAAAATTTGAAGTAATGGGGGTCGTATCTTACTCAACGCAAAAGCTAAGCCACGTGATTGGCGTGCAGAGCTTTGGCCGTTACGAAATTATTAAATTACTTCTCAACGTGCGCGAGTGATATCTGCTTAGGAATAGCATTTAAAGTACGTTACAGTGGATTATATATATTTAAGGTTTTCCACTATTCTTTTAAGCATATTTTCTAGCGGCCGAAAAGGGGTGTTTGTGCGGTCATTTTTAGGTATAAAAATTATAGCGCAGTATATTTTTAAAGGCATTTACATACTATGCTCTACTAACTTTACATTAAAGTCATAAAATGATACGACCACCACCGAATAACTCGTAGAGGCGACTTGTCGACGAGAAGACTGCACGCCATTTCAGAAACTTGTGCCTAGAGACTAGTGGAATGCGTGATGCCTACGTTGTGTCGTCCTTATCGCTTCCACACTTGTAACCCTCAATGCATGAAATTCATTCACCCAGGCGGCCAACTTAACGAGTGCGTGGTAGATAAATAAACGCTGAAAACATCAATTGATTTCTACGCTTTTTTCAAAGCCCATACGAATAAATTACTCAGTGACAATCCTAGATAATGGTATTTGTCAACATTATGAGTAAATATTTATCCAGAATTACTCATCATTCGTTACGCGTGATGTCTTGCGCAGCAGTTAAATGCGCGAGGTTCCGGCGTCAGAGATTGTGCCTCAGAAGTTGGTAAAACTGGAAACATTTTTTGTTTAAAACGTTAGCTAAAACTATTGTCTAGGATTGCTATTGTTTAATTTTTAGAAATTGGCTTCAAGAAACCTACAGCTACAAAATAATGACTTTAGCGTTGAATTATGTCACGTCCTCTTAAACACTTAATGTATATAATTACCTTTACTGTGTAAGACCAAGAGCATTAAGTTTTTTACTGCATATTTAAATTTGAACGGAAAAGTCTATTTACATTAAGAATCTTTTAAGTATAAAATACATTATTGTACTAGTTAATTATAATTGTAGAAATTTAAAATTAAAACGCAAACAAAATTATATGCAGGCACTGATGTAGCAGCTATACATGCGACTGTTTCTCACGTGTTCCTTGAGTAGTTCTCCCGCAGGTCCTTAGACGTTATCAGTCGGCTGTAATTAAAATTAACCGCTGCTAACTTGTTAGCGCTTTGTGAGTCCCAGTAAATGGTTGCCACGAAGGTAAATCACAAGGCCAGAAACCAAATAATAGCATGGTGCGGACTCCAGCCGCAGTAACTCTTGATCCGTTCTTGAAGTTTTAATTAGGACGACTCTACTTCCAGGGTTACCAACAGCAAAGTTCATTCTCATACATCGTAAACTATACACTCTAAAAAATTGTTTATAAATTTACCAGACGTGCGTATAGGAGCGCTAAGAAAGTAAGTACGGTAGAATAGTTTCCCAGACATCCATGGTAGGACTCCTAAACCTTTTTATAAAACCATCAAATGTATACTGAAGTTACCAGACTTGTATTGTAACAACTGTAAAAATTAGCATATTTACACGACGTAAGTATGATGTCTGTACCATACTGCGTCTGGGATAATAACTTCCTAAACATTTTAGGAAGTTTTTTTACACTGTATACCACAAACATTACATTAAAAATTTTCACAGTTAACAAAGAAAAATCTTGGAAACCCTGTTGCCAAATACATTACTTGTAAATCTACAAAGGCTCTTCTTGTAAAACATACAAGTATATCGTTGTGAGTTTAAAACGTTTTAATAACAACCTTGTAAGAAGAACCATGCTGTGAAATGAATGTCATTAAATTAAAAACCTATGTCATATATAATTTATTGCCCATTAAATGCTTTTATAATGCATTTACTGATAAGAAAAACTTTCAACTACCAATGAAAGAAGTTATATCGGTGATATTTTTTGAATTTAAATTTAATGAATACGTAGAATATTGACACCCATTAACTACTCAAACTAAATAAGGTTTCTTACAATATTGCCCGATATAGACTATGGTTGTTCTTGCTAAATATCAGTTGTTGCAGCACTGCATGGGTACAAGTGGGTGACGAAATACAAAGCACGCTTAGAGTTACCATTTTTTTTATAACTGGAGAAAAAAATTCACCGAAAATGTTAACAAAACTGTTTTGAAGATTTTCCTTTTTTTAAGTTGAGATCATGCATCATAACATATGCTTAGTGCCTGCTTGATTTAACCTAACAATGGATTATATTCTACAGGTAAATTTTAAGCATTTCAAAAATGTTCATCTTCTCTTAAAGACTTAAAGACCGTACAACTGCAAAATGTTATATAATTGTTTTGAATTTAAAATACATAAATGAGCCTTATTTTAGTTTGCCTCAGTTTAAAAGCAAGCGAACAACATTGAAGAAACTTGAAATGAAAGAAAGTTTAGCTTGAAATCGTGATCCTCATACAACGTTTACTGTAGTACCTAAATATGCTTTGAATTTTATTTCTCACGCAGCAGTCTCTAAACAATCTGGGAAATCCATGTCACACGTAGTTTGCTCAAGGCGAAGGAGAAATTGTCTTCACTGCAACAGATATTACAGCCGGATGTTTACAGCGCGTGTGTATATTTAACGACTCCTACTTCTGTAACCACCTAAAATTCCTAAGGAATAATTACTTTGTCTTAGGGAATGTGAAGTCCAAAAGAAAAAAATATTCCATCTCATACATACGCGTATATTAATACATTCATAAAGGACAAAATAATGTTTGTTTGGTTAAAAATAAAATTTATGTTACTGAAAATGCATTATAAATAAGGGGTAGAAATTAATATAAATATAAATATTTTTACAACAGTTAAAATGAAAATATACAGGCCAAGAGCTCTTATTTACGATGATTTATTGGTAATATTTTTTTTTTAGCCGTGAAAGGTAGCGTAGTTAATAGATCCGCTCCTACGTCCTAATTTTTTCAAACAAATATAATTCATAGTTTTCTTTAATTACCGACTTAAGGAAATTTTCTTTAAGTTGACACCAAGCCAATCTGTGTACAGGCTGTCCGAAAAATGTGTTTCCCTGATTACAAAAATTAATTACAGCTGCTATATGTATGATAAAAATGTGAAACCGTTGCCAATCTGTCAGGACATAAGTCAATTAATTTTTTGTTGAAGGTTTGCAGCAACTAAGTAGTGTAGCAGGTGCAGTGTCCAGAAAACCAGATATATTCAGCAGTCAGGAGGAAGCGCAGTGAGTCCTGGGTTACCGCGAGAAACGATCACTAACAACAATGTAGATAATGTTTCAGACAACGTACGGAAAAACTAAGGCGTGATACGAGAAGTTCAAAAACACAGGCTCGGTTGCAGACTTACAGACGACAGGTCAGTCATCAGCCTCAGCTGAATGGGCGGAAGCCGTGAGACAGTCTTTTTGTGCCAAATACGAACAAATCGATGCGTAGTGGCTCACGTGAACTGCAAATTCCAAAAAGTTCTCTTCACGATATTTTACAATCGTTTATTGTTTTGCGCATACCGACTGCAAATCGCTGTCTTTGTTGACCAATGATACCACATGTCAGTATGACTTGAAGAGGAAATTTTAACGCATATTGAGCACGATGATGGCTAACGGTGCTCACGCCGATTTAAGTGATGTTCTTTTCCAGATGCCAAAATAACTTTGGTAACTTCCAAAAACTTTGCAAACATTTTCACATTTTTATCGTTCATCTAGCTGATGTTATTAATATTTGTAATCAGCGAAATACTTTTCGGAGAACCTGTAGTATAACTGGGTGTTGGTGTACATGTATGTATATATGTGTGTATGTATGAGAACGATAAACTCCGACACCGTTTGACAAATCACCATGAAATGGTACATATATATTTTTTCATATAAAAGGTGTCTTTGCTATCCATTTTACTCTAACTCGCGACTAAATGGCGCCGCAGCGCATCAACTTCTACACTATTCAACCTGTCGCCAAGAAAATTGGTACCAGTATACATTTGAACACGGAAAATATTTTAGCGATATTCATATTCCTATAACTCGCCACAAGATGGCACTGCAGCGCATCAACTTCTATACATAGTTCTCTCTTATTTCAGATAGGGCACAAAAGGGCGGAGAGTAACGAAATTTGACCAACAACCATGCATGTATACAAATACTGGCTGGACAATGTCTGCTGGGTAATGCTAGTAATATATCAATCTTTATTTTTAAAAAGTTGGCAACGTACTTAAAAGAACTTTAAACAAATCTACGTACGTAGTTATTTTATATTGCTGCTTCCTTTCAGAATTTGAAACAAAAAAAAATATTAATACTCTCAAAACAACATAAATGGAAATACGTGGCCTTAAAATACAGCCGTATTGAAAATTGCATTTATATCATTCAATTTCATTTATGTCCGACCGTATGGCTCAGTTGTTAGAGGTATGGTAGTGGGTTTTACGTCTCGTCGACAGCGAGGCCTTTATGGACGGCAACACACAGCTTGGTACAATGTCAGAAGCTGGGTAAGGAGTCGGCCATGATAGCCTTTGTTAAGGAAACATCTCAGCATTCGTCTGGAGCGATTTAGGGAAACCACGGAAACCGAAATCAGTATGGCCGGAGCCGGGGATCGAACCCAAATCCCCTCGACTGCGAGTCCAACGTGTTACCATTGCACCAACTCGCTCGGTTCAGTCAGTTGTTAGAGCTTTTAGTTAATGGGCCAAGGGTCTCGGGTTCGATTCCCAGTCAGGGAGGTGAAATGTAATGCTACCTCTTCGGATTCAGTACTGGGTGTTGTGTTGACCCTTCTCCTTGCATATATACAAGAAAGACAATGGCGAACCACCATAGCATCACTCTCACCTAATAGCGCCGGGTGTTCTCCCTGAGGCCGTCTACTTCTCGATAAATATGTAATGGCGGAAAAAATATCTAAAACAATTATTGTAGATAAAGAACACAATGACATTCCCAAAATTATGCTTGAACCTGAACGTAGATCTATTTAAATGATGTATAATGTATATTGGAAAGATGCACTAAAATAAGTAATTATTGTTGCATATTTATAATGTAAGTGTATAGCGTGTGTATATATATATAAATGGGCATAGCTAAGTTGATATTTTTAAAACTCTCGTAACAGGGGTGTATTTTAAAGCGAACCCTGCGACCGCATTTCGCTTGTAACAGGATCTCCCCCCCCCTAAAAAGACAGAAGAAGTCCGTTAATTTCTCCTATGTGTTGTGTATTTCTGAGTGTACAAGGCCATTGTAAATTGAGTAGTATAAGCAATTCCTTAGCAAAGACTGCTGAAGTTGAGGGCACGCAGAGTGAAAAATTTATGTAACGAAAATAATAAATAATGTAAAATAATAACGCTATGGATGTTTGTATCTGTATTAACGCATGTAATAAATATAGTTGAATTTATTCAGTAGTTTGAACAGTCATATGTAATAAGTTACATTCTGAATACGAGCAATAGGCGAGGCTGCGACGTCAGGATAAGAAATGTATTTGATTTCGTGTTCTGAAGTTGTATGCGTTGTAAAAAGAATTGCTGACAATTTCGAACGTCTTCGGTGCAAATAAGGTTCTCGTCACTTTTTGTTGAGTTATGAGATTCTTTTTTATTTTATCACTGACACGTGTTGTCTGAGGAACTCGAGTACTCTTGGAGTTTCTCAGTCTTCACATCACACTAAAGATGATACTTTCTTTGCCACAACAGAAAGTTGGTTTAAATATTAGACACTGCAAAAAAGCTTTGCAAAAAAAAAATATTTTTAGACAGTTCAAGTGGGGAAATATCGTAATTTTATGCTTACATTTTGTAGAGCGAGTTTTAGGAGCGAATTTTCATCTTACCAAAAATATAGACTTATCTCAGCCAGTTTTCCCGTAAAACATTTCAAAGTGAAAGTTTGCATGTTGTTCGTTTTTATAAGTCACAGAAACCAATGAACGTATTAAAAAAGTGAAAAAAAAAAAAAAAAAAAAAAAAAAAAAAAAAAAAAAAAAAAAAAAAAAAAAAAAAAAAAAAAAAAAAAAAAAAAACATGCCACAAATAATTATTTTAAGACAGTTCAAGTGGGGAAAGATCGTAATTTTATGCTTACATTTTGTAGAGCGAGTTTTAGGTGCGAATTTTCATCTTACAAAAAATATAGACTTATCTCAGCCAGTTTTTCTGTAAAACATTTCAAAGTGAAAGTTTGCATGTTGTTCGTTCTTATAAGTCACAGAAACCAATGAACGTATAAAAAAAGTTAAAAAATAATAATAATAGGGAAACCACATGTCACGTACTACTGCTTGACATCTTATATGAAAACCCATGACATTTTTTTTCTATTAAAAAAATTCCTGGAAATTGGAAAATTTTTCACAGTATAAATTGTTGTTTTAAAAATAGAAAAATATTTTGTTATGCGTTTTCATGTACTATAACGTCTTGGAATGTTTCTTGCAATGGGACAGAATTGCGAGTGTTATTGTTTTCAACCTCCGATCGGCTGTAATAAAAAACGGGATAGAATGAGGAAATTTGCCACTATGGCGATGCTCTCTCTCGCCTCGCCACTGCACCAAACATTCTCCTCTCCCACCCCCTTGAATGTTAAATTTTTGTTGTTATTTGTAATTGCACTCTTGAGTATTTGTGATCAGTCAAGACGGACACACGCATACTCCTGAATCCGTTAAAGTGACTTTTAAAGGTATCTCCAAGGAAGAAAATTGAATCCGGGACCTTTATCCCAGCGGCCAGTAGCACTAACAACTTAGCCAAGCGGCCAAACACCGTTGCGTCACATAGCTCGGTACTGACATGAAAGACGGCGTATGTTTATGCTGTTAAATAATATGGGTGACCGGGAAGTTACCCTTGATTCTCCTTTACCTTTATAAGTAAGAGTGGACTGTCCTTAGCTAAATAACTCATATACATATTGCTATAGTTGACAGAATAAGCATTGTCTTTAATGATCAAATACTGAGACAATAATATAAGGAATGTGTTACTTACATAAATGCGACTTCCTATATTGAACGCATATGATGGTATGACGTAAGTTACCCATACAAAGTAGCATTCTACCATAATTGTTAAGGCCAACCAACATAATTTTCGTATCGAAGAATCCCTTCGTTGTTTTGTCACAAATAGATCATTATTATTTCTAATATTCAACAGCAATAAACCTCATGTTTTCAGACTTTTAAACTGTATCACCCGTTTTGTTGTGAAAATCAGTTAAAATAAACCAAAATATTTTTTTGTGACGAACAGTGTATCACTTTCCAAAACACCTACACAGAATTGTACATCGTATGATTGCTCAAAGTCTTGAATTTTTTCCAAAGAATTACTTGATCAAAGTTTTGAGTTTTTGCACCAATGTAAAAAACAACACTTTTTACAGCGATCGTTAAGAGTTATAGTAAAAAAAACGCCGTGAAATTAAATTAAAACTAACTCGTCTATGAGGGAGGTCATTTAATATAATTTTAAATTGACAAATAAAACAAATGTGTCTTTCAAAATTAACAACTTCACGTAATTTTAATTTCACGACAGCTGTGCGATTTGTCAGTTTACACCTGTTACCGATAGCAGCGCAACAAGCTGCAGAAATTGTCCCTATAAAAAACTTTTTACTTACATATTTCTAACCTACAGTAAGATTAACCTTAGCCAAGGTTGCATATTGAATATCGCACATTTGCAAGCGTTTGCAGAAGGCCACGTTGAAGATGAAAGCAGCCTATTTGAACTGTCCTCACTCATCTTCATCAGCACCCACAAAAGAGAGAGAGAGAGAGAGAGAGAGAGAGAGAGAGAGAAAGAGTA
The DNA here is from genome assembly GCA_003012365.1 of Medauroidea extradentata. Taxonomy (NCBI): domain Eukaryota; kingdom Metazoa; phylum Arthropoda; class Insecta; order Phasmatodea; family Phasmatidae; genus Medauroidea; species Medauroidea extradentata. The sequence goes on from PNEQ01080409.1 coordinate 18,813, forward strand.
CGAGATGACGTATTGAGGCGATGCGTGGGACTGGCCTTGGAGCGAAACACTTTCTTCGCCTTAACCTAACTGCTGTGATCGAGGACCGAGTACGCAGACTTTGCCGAACTACGTCAAACCAGGAGTTACGTGTGACGCACACCTTGCGGTCAAGAAGTGCGTGGATATAAATATTTTGGTGTATCACCTGCCTCGCGCTTAAAATGCGCTGCAGTGTGTTTGTAAATACACTTTTTTTTACGAAAATATTCTACATGTGCCCACAGTGTTAATATACGAAAAGAAAATACACTTGAAGCTATGACGGAACAGTATTTTAAAAGCATCACGTCAAACTTACGTATCAGGAAAAATTTGAACCGGATTCGAAAAACACAACGATAGAAACGAACGTTAGACTTTAAACTATGCTGTCCACAAATAAAATAATTTAGTCACCGCTTATAACATATAGGAATAAAGATAATAGTAGACAGTACATGTGATCTAAATGGCTTGCAAGAAAAGGTTATATATAATCCATTACTTTACATATGCCGGTCAGCGGCACCCTTACTATTCCATAAATTTTTGCCTCACAATAACACAGCTTATCTGGCGAGGGCTCCTAGGACATATTGGATTATTTTATGTTTCCCAGTTTGGAAATTCTGAGAAGGAAATTGATATATTTGTAATTTTACCGCAAATTCTATTTACCTTGCACTCCAGTACAGAAATGCAAATGTAACTTTAAACTTATATTTAGGCGGAAATCAGTCAACAAAATTAATAACGTTAACAAGTTATGACTTAGATTAAAAATTAAACAAAAACCGACTCACAGGATACTAAATTTCAAATTCATAAGACCAGTAGAACTGCTCACATTAATATATATATATAATATTATTAGAAAAGAACTGACAATCTTTAAAGGGCTGAACAGACTTCCGTGAATCGTAACTTAGAACAATCTCGATAAACTCACCTTTCAAAAAAAATAAAATACTGAATTAAATCGGTTTATTCGTTTAGGAACTTCGATGCCACAGACAGACACACAGATACACAGCAACACAGATGCACAGGCAACCACGTCAAACTTATAACACCCCTCTTTTTGCGTCGGGGTTTAAACATAATTGTAGGACTGATTGTGGCCCAAACACGTTAAAAGTTCAGGGGACATGCTTGTACTGAAGCGTAAGGTAGGTCTAAATACAATTTGCGCTATAATAGCCAATAATTTTTTTATTAGAACTTTATTAAAGCTAAAAAATGAAATAATCTAACAAGGCGACTGAAACGAGCCTTCAAGTCTTATGTAAGTTGTGTTCTGGAAATATAAGAGGACACAAAAAAAACGAGCAAATCTTGTACAATTTAACTAATAAGTCATTGTCATTGTTTGTTTGATTTAACTAATGTGTCCGTTGCAACGTGTAAACATTTTTTGCAATGGGGATAACTAAGTTCGTAATATATATATATATATATATATATATATATATATATATATATATATATATATATAGGACATAACGCCTTTGAACCCTTTGAACTGCTGTTTCGTGCCAAAACCAAATGCGGGGCGGGGGGAGGGGGGAGGAAGGTTATATACAAGCTTAGTTAGTTGCAGTCAACATTTACATAAATAACAAATTAGTACGTAAATAGTGAAATTAGAATATTATTGTCTTAAATTTGTGTATGACTGTACTACAGCCAAAACCTACTGTTTTCCTTTAACAATTTTTTTTCACACTTTGTTTTCTGGGAGCACATACCACTCCTACTGTTTTTAGATAGTTATTATTTTTTCCAGCCTCAAATGATAGAAAATATCCAAAATCTGTGTGGCAGTTTTGTATAAAAGTCGTTTTGCCATGACAGCTAACTTTTCCAGGACAAGGAATTCAACGGGTTAGATTTATAAGGCAACTAAAGAAAATGTTTCGTTAATTGACATCAGTTAAAACAATTAGCCAACTTAAAAAAAACCAGCCAAGATGGTGAAAACCATTTTATAAAAAACTGCGAAACAGGTTTCTGACTTATTCTCTCGTTATGTTTAAAATATAAGTATCGCGAAAACCGTATAAATAGAGGAGCATTGCAATAGACTACGGGTATTGAGTATTGTTGGCAAGTTTCAGTTATTTTATAATGTAAAGGAACAAAATATAAACTCTTGCAAAAACTTACTTAGTCATGCGATATTTAAATGTTTTAATTAATATATGAATACGCTTTGCTACTGTATTTGCAGGTAAGCCCACATATAGATAATAAAATACTTCCCTATGGTTGGCTGCAGCTCTACGCTGCCAGTACGGAAAATGTTTAAGTGATAAAAGAATCTTGTTTGAGAAACTAGGCGAACATAACGGACCAATACTTCGGCAATACATTAAATTGAAAGTTATTGCTCAACAATACATGATCAAACAAGTCAGGCATTGACACGCCGGTAATATGCAAAAATTAAATTTATTTAATTTTTATTTCTTTGTTCGTCTTAATTTTATGCGGCGAAGTTGAGGCGAAGTCGCCTTGTGAGAAGAAAAGGAAATATTGAATTTGCATAGCTAAATTAATTAATAACATTGCAGCATTAAAGTTCGAAATTTTAGAAAGGATGAAGAAAAATTTTTAAATACAGTACAATAAAAAAAAATTAAACATTATCCATCACAGTCACTCACACATTCATACATATGCATATGTCATCATCCACTGTTCATGCCGTATAATGATCTTGTCTGAGAGAGTTCAGCACGGTTTTCTCGAAATAGGAAGATTGGGCACATTTCTGCCTCTCTGAGTCTCCAAGTGCATTCCAAGAGCGTGTCATTGCTACCAAGAATGTCTTGGAATAGGCACTTGTGCGATGCCTAGGTATCAACAAAGATAGGTTATCCTCGAACGAGTACCAACATTGTGGCAAGAGAGAAAGTTAACTTTCTTATAGAGATAGGGCGGGGATTTATACAAAACGTTTCTTAAGAGTTGTAAGCTGTGAAGTTTACGTCTATGTGCCAGCCGCAGCCATGACAACTTTCCGTAATAAAAAGATATATGGTCACGGGTTTTAAGATTAAATATAAAACAGATACATGCATTTTGAATTTTCTGTAATCTATTTGCCTGTTGTTCTGTAAGGTCGCTGTAAATTACGTCACAATAATCAAAACCTGGAAAAATTAATACTTGTATAAGATATTTTTTTTACACATTCAGTTGCATAGTTCGATTTGTTTTGCAGAGTCCCAAGCGGACAGAATATTATTCGACAAGAGCACGGTAGTAGTGAACAGGGCAAGCTGAACATCACAAAAAAATTGGTTGGGCATTCATTTATATTATTGCTACCATTATGTCTGTTTCCCCTGTCCTGAATCAGGGCAAGGCCTTGGTAGAGGTACGCCAGGAAAGGATAGCAGTGGCGTTGCCTGAATTTGTGTAAAAGGGGTCCTGAACTTGAAAAATGATATAATGAACACCAAGTACCCCTTTAAAACGGGGAGTCCGAGGGTCCTTCCCCGGAAAAATTTGTATTTCAATTTGGTTACGTTCCTGTAAATGAGTTGGCCAGGGACTCTTTTAAGTATCCATCCCAGCATTCGCCTGGAGTGATTTCGAATATATATATATACTGTATGTGTGTGTGTGTGTGTGTATGTGTGTGTATATATATGTGTGTATATATATGTGTGTATATATGTATATATATATATATATATATATATATATATATATATACACACATATATATACACACATATACAGGGTGTATATTAATTCATGATACATCGCTTGAGGGCAGGTAGTACGAGCCAAAACAAGCACTTTTTAACTATAAACCCGTAGGCGGAAATGTACCGTCTTCGTAGGGGAGCGCAATGAAAACTCAGCTTAGGCAACCCCGCCGCACACCACCTGCTGACACGCTGTAGAGTGGAGTGTGCGCAGCAAG
>PNEQ01080412.1:0-23508 GCA_003012365.1 Medauroidea extradentata
CCAGTGGGGGCTCGTGGGTTGTTGCCAGGTGGGGCTGCAGATAGTCGGAACTGTACACTCTTGATGAACGCGTTGTAGACCAACGAGCATGAAATATTTGCCGGCTACTAGATGTGTTGTGACCACTCAGTAGTAAGGGGCACCTGCACATCAGCGTGTCAGTGGCTGTAGAGTCAACCAGCGCACAACCCTGTACAGTTCTTGGCAACTGCAGCCCCACCTGTCAACAACCCACGAGCCGCCACTGATTACGTTCACGTTATTGGTAGAGGTGTGTCAATTTCGCAGATTCACTTGGCAGCAGCCTAGATTTCTCAGTCCTATACACGCACCGGTTGCTATTGATTATTCATTGTCATATAACATTACAAGTGGGTAGCAAGCGATAGTCGGACGAATTATTTCGTTATTTGGTACTGCCTTTCAGCAGTCAAAAGCGATCCATAACAGCCCGCTAGCAAGTCACAGACGTGACAGTGAAGTATACATTATTGGCGTTCAACCTGGAATGTATCTGCGATCTGTATTGGGACACGACGCATATTTGACCGCATCAATCAGAATAAGGTTATCGTGACACCACACGCCTGTGATTTGTCGCTACAACCCAGACAAGAGATAGGTGAGTCATCCAATTACTAGAGATGACAATTTATCGCGGGAAATCTTGACTGTTTGCTGAACCTATGAAGATTATTGGATTTTGCTCGTGCGTTGAGCTGTTGCCCTATTTGACTTGAGCCAATAAGAATCTCACTATCGTAATATTTGATGCTCTCTATAGGCCTGCAGACAACTACGCTGTGTCAGACGTACATCACCTAATCATATGTTTTGCAATTAACTACAGCGTTTTCAAAGGTACGTTGGCTTTTTTGCGATATACCATCATATCTACAAATTACTAAGAGTGAGTGAGTGAGGTGAGGGGTGACAAGAGGTGAGTATGGAACAGCGCCGGAATGAAAGGGCGGGGAAAACGGGAGATCCCCGAGAAAACCCGCCGACCAACGGCATCGTCCGGCATGATTCCCCCATGTGAAAATCCGGGAACCGACACAGCCGGGAATCGAACCCATATCGCCTTGGTCTGACCATTCGACCACCGCAGCCCCTGCTGACCATGAAGGTAAGGGCCGGTAGATTCCGCGAAAAGGTTTTTGCACCAGTGTGTTTCAAAGCCTTACTTGCATGTCTGCAGATCTGCTTCGTGTTCATTGGCAGCGTGTCTTTGTGTACAGACGTCGGTTATTTGGCTGCGGCAATCAGAACAAAGTTACTTCGGAGGTTCACTTATGTGATCAGCTTGTAGAATCCCAAGATGTTGAGAGCTAAGGACACCTGTTTTTGGCGAAAAGAATTTTGCCCCAGTTTGTTTCAGCGCCTTACGTATACATATGCAGTTCTGCTTCATGGTTATTGGCAGTGTGTCTATGTGAAGAGCCGTATCTTATTTGACTGAGCCAATTACAATAACGTTCCTGCAACACCACACGTCTGTGATTTGCCGGTAGAATCCCAAGGCTCGTGAGAGTTAAAATATCCAATCACTGACCAAGTATCGGAACTACAGATGTGTACGTAAGTCAGCGAAACATAGTGGGGAAAATTCTTTTCGCGAAAACTTCCCGTCCATACATATAGGCCATTGAAACGAAGTGGTACAAACATTTTTTCGCTATACAATCGTGGCTGTACACACGTAATAAGAGGGTGAGGGGGCACGGCGCCTCGTGTACTGAGGTAGGGATGCATATTGGCCGTGGTGAGACAGACAGCAGCTGGACGAGGAGCTCGGTGGAGAGTGTCGACGTACAAGACAAGACGCCGTGCAGGCGAGGGTGTCGTGGAAGCCAGGCAGCTGGAGCCCCGCGGTGTCGTGTGGGCGGCGAAAGTCGCGGACCACGCCCTGCATTGCGCAGGCCTCGTGACCTGCCGTGTGACGTCACCGGCCCGCAACTGTGTCAGCAGCTCCGGCCACGGGTTCGAGCCCCAGTCTGTCCCCCATATTTCCAGGCATCACTCCTCGTGAATCCTCGACACTCTCCGAGCTGGTCTTCAATACTCGTCAACACAGTAGTCATTTAAACACAACTGTGTGCAGCTGTTGGGAGGAAATTCGATCAGGAACTACAAAAACGTTACACAGCGTAAATGTTTTCTTTACAACAAATAAAGATTTTCCTTTGAAGTTACTTAGGTTTTGGTAAAGAAATCTTCCCTTTCAGCAAAGAATAATTTGAAATTGGTGTTACATTTTCCCCTTTATTTTGACAACATTATCAGTTTATTTGTAGCAAATATAACAATTTCTCGTTCTTTAATCTTGTGTTAGAAATACTACAACTGACTTTACCATAATTTTTACTAATAAACTAGGCATCTTATTAGAAACATAATTTTTGTTACAATTACTGTGTCTCTTAAGAAAACAGTGTTTTTTTATGCAGCGTCAAACAATTTTTGTGTCAAAGAAAGTTTTTTATTGAGTGTATGCATTCGCCTGGAGCGTTTTCGAGAAACCATGGAAAACAGAAATCAGAATGTCCGGAGGTGGAGGATTGAACCCGGGTCCTCTCGAATGTTAGTCCAACGTGTTATAGTTGCATCACATTGCTCGATGGCAAAAACTTAAGCAAACAATGGCCTGGGCGACGCACACAAGCGTCACTTCCTGGGCCTACACCTCGCAGCTCGCTCTCCTATTGGGCCGGCAGAGGCCTGGGAAATAAATCGCGGCCAACCGGAGGCGCTTAATAAAAAAGCGCGCAGAACAAACTCGGCGCTCCATTAAATCGTTCTGCTACCTGAATATTCATCAGGATGTTTGTTCCCTCTTCCCCTTGCGCCTCTGTACCAAGAAGCAGTTCCCCGGCTGGATGTAGGGCAGAGGGGGGTGGGGGAAGCTGCGGACACCTTGGCGCGCAGATGAGTTAATTGATGACCTGGTGTGCCCCTAGGCGCCGGCGCCATAAGACGTGGGCGTACATACGAGTGGAGACAGCACCGCGTGTGTATTTGTCGTGGGACGTCTCTTCGTGCGGTTTATACCTTGTCGATGTAAGGCAGTTCTACACGTTGCCAAATGTGTCCAGGCACCACCCCAGTAGATAGGAAGTCGTAGCACAGGCTCCGTGACGTCACCAGAGCTAGTCCTGTTACCTGCTCGGCCTCTGCAGAGCGCAGGGTAAAAATTCACATTTTACCAAATATTTACTTGACTTGAATTATAGCCGTCTTTAGTAGAAGGCCGGAGTGTTGAATGTGACAACACTACATCGGGGGCCTGCTGCTTGTCACTTCTTGGCCACCCTAGTCTCTGCAACGTGTATAGATGTAGCTTTAGTGGCGTGTACACATCTACACTGACTAGGGCAGCCAATGAGCGACTGGCAGCAGGCCTCCGATGCAGTGTTGCCACATTCAAGACTCTGGCCTTCTACTAAAGACGGCCATGGATCTTTTGGCGACGTTTCTACTTGATAAAGTTTTCCAGACTTCTTGTCCAACAAAATTACGATATTTCGAATGCGTTTTCTTCTGTCAGCATTGACTCAGTTGCCTTACAACTTGTTTGTGATTTTTTTGTACACACGGGGGAAACTGTGTTTGTTTACTTTTTACGATCGCGTTGCTGTTTTTCCACTGCTGGCGGCTATCTACTCCGCTCGGGAGCGTGGAAGACCTGGGTAGATCCGGAGAAGAGGTCGAGTAGAATGTCGAGTGATTCCGGACAGATCCAGACTGTACCCGCACAAGCTTTTCAACCGGTTTCAGAGTAATGTATACTCCATATAGTAGATCGAGTAAGGTTACCGCAAGAGCCTCTGGTGCGCTGGACGACGTCAGTGGTTCAGTCGTGACGTCCACTCCCCGCTGTTGTATCTGACATCACCAGCACACGTGCTTGCAAGGTTACCACGTGACTAGCTCCTCCTCTCTACTCACAAGGTTGTGGAGGGGAAGGTAATCCTGGAAGAGGAGACTTGGCAACACTGTGGTGATGTCGCAACCATGTCCACACAGCCACCCTTCTCCGCTACCTTGAAGTCTGAGCAGGTTTAGATAATGCGTAGGATGTTGCGACGGAAGGTGTCTTGTAAGGAAGAGGTAAAACGGATCGTTTACAGGAATTCATTTACGACTTTTTTCCAATAACGACTTATTAAAATGGGAGGTCCGGGGGTCCTCTCTTGGGAAAATTTGGAATTCAGTGTGCAAATAGGTGCTATTGAAGTGGTTTTCGAGTCTAAATATTGAATTTAGGCCTACAAGTGGTAGAAATTGACATATTTTAAAATATTAAAACTTAAGGTGGGTGAAAATACCTGTACTGTCCCCACCCCTTCTGTTCTAGGGGAGAAACAATGTCCCCCTGCCCCCCCCCCCCATAACACCACCGCACCAACCACTGTGCGTAGGCACAGGATGATGCGAGTTCAATAGCCTGCAAGATAGACTTCACTGTAGTATGGGATCTGGAACATCAGATGTCTGTTCATCTGCTGCCGCAATGAGGAGCCAGTTACACCTCTGACAAGTACCATAAGTACGGTACTGAGGAGTTCGCGTTTCCTTTTGGGGACAATCTAATAGGCTGTTAACCTTGATCTGATTGGCACAGTCAAATATGTGGCGCCTGTACATAGGGCCACGATTTTTTCGCGAAAAGATTTTTGCCCCACTTTGTTTCAGTGTCTCTGGTGCACATCTGCAGCTTTGCTTAATGATTATTGGCAGCGTGTCTTTGTTCAGACATATCTCTCATTCGATTGCACCAATCAGAATAAGATTACTGTGACTCAGTACGTCTGTAACTAGCCAAGGTAGGTGAGAGTAAAATCATCCAATCACAGACGATGTAGCAGAGCTGCAGATGTTCACATGACGCATTGAAATAAAATGTTGCATATTTCTTTTCTCCATAAAATCGTGGCTCTACCTGTACACATAGATACGCTGTCAATAATTACGAAGCAGAGCTGCAGATGTGCATGATTAGTTGGGACCCCTGTTTTTCGCGAAAAGAATTTTACCTCACTTTATTTCGGTGCCTTACGTGCACGTATGCAGTTTTGCTAGGTGGTCAGTGTTTAGATAGTTTAACTGTCACGAGCCTAGGGAATTCTACCGGCAAATCACAGACGTGTGGTGTTGCAGGAACGTTATTTTAATTGGCTCAGTCAAATGAGAGAGGCTACTTCACAAATACAAACTGCAAATTACCATGAAGCAGATATGCACGTAATGTACTGGAACAAACTGGGGCAAAAGTCTTTTCGCGAGAAACAGGGGTCCCTAATGATTATCCAACGAAAAAGGTATGTGCGTTTCCGCTAGAATCAAGTGTCTTTAGAGTGTTATGTGTTATTACGATTAGAATGATGTGTAAATATGCTCGGACCTATTGTTACCGTGTCGCGGAAGGATTGCCTACCCAGCAGCCCCCATCGCTACAAAGACGACTCAGTGGACTTCAAGATGGCGGCGCGGTAAGTTCGTACGATTTCGGCTCGGTGTATATTGTATTAGTAAGTGTGTAAGATGGTGTGATGTCTCAACACTAGAGTGTTTCCTCCCGCAGTGCGTAGAGACTAGGAACTGGCGCGGACAGTGGGTGTCCATGTTGTAAGGGAGCAGAGTGTACCTGCGACCCACTAGATCACGCGGTATGACACGGGCCAGTTCCCCGCGGCAGCCCTGGGCACCACTTCCCCTCCCCCCTGCACCTAACTCCTGCTGTACCATGGTCGTAGTTACCCTTGTTTCCCAACACCAACCCAGCCAGACTCCCCCACCTCACCCTGTACTACACCTCTCGTCCACTCAGAGAAGTTCCTCACCTGTAGGCTACTGCTGCCTGTACGACTTGACTGGCCACTTACACCCTCTCTGTCCTCCGGAGACGTTTACGATAAGAGCCCTGCCCAGTTACTTTTCAAGGCTCCACATCAGTCACAATATTGGATTATTTTATTTTCTCCATGAGAAAAATGTAAAATATGCTATTATAGCGGCAATTATATTTACCTTGTGCTGCAGTATAAGGAACCAATAATAAGGCCACTATCAGTCCAGTTTTTTTATAAGCATCAAAGTTTTTTTGGACATACGCCATTGTCTTATTGCAGAAAAACCTACAGTAAACCAAATAATACAAAGGAAAAAAGCCAGTAAGCTGTAGTCGGCAGACATAAAACATGAAGATAATTCCTGAAAGGAATTTATTCATATCCCAGAAGACGACACAAGAACAAGAAACAGATAAATACAACACAAAATAGATGCCTAAGTGGAATATAGTTTTCTGGAGAAGGACGACAAAAAAAAACCAACAAAAGACAGACGAAATAATAATTTTAAAACCAAACAAAATTGGAGTGTGCGAAAAAGGCACCAAATGGATGAACAATGACAACACAATTAACGAGAAACACGAATGGATGTGAATACATGGAAGACACAACACAGATAAAACAGACGGAGATAGTAGGCTTTCTCAAGACGACAACAGATGCGGCGTTTCGGGAAATGGTATTTGTTCCCGTCTTTTCCTTCCAGGAATTATCTGACCACGTCTTCTGCGTTTCCTGATTGGACTGTGTGTAGGAGAGACAGGCCAATCATGGAAAGTTATTGCCATAAGAGAGCGTGAAGTTCTTAAATTGTGACCCTCGTCTACAGGCGCGGCTTCCTACTGGGACGGCTATTGTGAGGACCATTAACGCGAAGGAACGTGTTCTACATCACGCAGAGGACAACCTCGAGAGCAGGACTAAGGGCGTAACAAGGGCAGAGAGTGAACAAATACACTAGCATGTACCGTGGAGGATACTTCGTGAAGACCAATATCAACGCGTTCAAGCAGACTTGCCGCATCGAGTTGCAGCTTGCGGCAGCAATGTGGCAACGACGCACACTTCCTAGAACACGTGCCCTGGACAGATGATGTGTGCGACCTTCAATAGGAATAGCAGTGTACCTGGCATGTATACTTCGTCCACCGTAAGACGGTTTTCTCAATTTAAAAGGGCGATTATAACAACGGGCATTTGAATCGGTTGTATGTTAATGATGATCATTTTGTGCAGTGATTATAGCCTAGCTTAGTTCCTGTAAGTATCACAAGCCGGCCTCCGTAGCTTAGTCGTTTAGGCGCCGGTGTATGCTGAGAGAGATACTGGGTTCGAATCCCGGTTCTGGCATGGGACCTCGTTGTTAAAGGGCAGTTAAACCCTCTCACCTCACCTGTAAGTAGCACCGTTGTTTTTAAACACACTGCGCATACGAACAGGAAGATTTCGCGTGTTCTGTGACTCGCAAGCTAGAATGCAATGTCCTGTGCATAGGTAATGTTCTGGTAAGCTGAACGTACATTGAAACCCAGCAAACAGTCAAGTTTTCCCGCGATGGACCATCTTCTCTAGTCATAACGCAAGAGGCCTGCGTGGGTGCTCTATCGTCGAATTATTTAAAACTCGTGTTACGTATGAAACTGTGCGTCTATTTTCACGGTTAAGTTCATGATCCACCATTTCTACTGCTGAAAGATAATTATCTTTTATTCCTAAACGACAGCAGGTAACAAAATACTGTGGCACAGTTTTGTTAAAAAATTATTTTACTATGTAACCTAGTATAATTTTTTCAGACAAAAAATTATATAGGATTAGTTTATTAATCGGAATTTCATTAATTACATAATTGAGGAAAACATTGTGTTGCTTGTCTGGAAAAAAATAAGTTAAAATTGTATACTATGTTTTTAACAGAATTTCACAACAAACTTTCGATATCTGCTCTTGTTTAGGGTTTAAAAAATAATTATTGTGCAGAAAGTAGAAATGTTGGGTCATAGCCGTAATTCCAGATACTAGAAAATTCGGGACGGTTCCGATTTTGGATTAATACATACGAAATATAGGGAAGACGATAAGAAGCGAGTACCAGAATTAATTTAACAAACGTATAAGATTTTAAGAACATTGGAAAAATATGCGGCCAAGAAACGGAAGTTCCACGTCAGAGGAGATGACATGCTGATGAGATGAGTAACAAGCGTATCTAGACAGAGTAGCAAGGATGTCTTATAGTTGCTGTTATTAATTCTTAGCTCGCCTTAATTTGAAAGTGATAATTTCCCTTCTGGCTATAATACTCAGTGTTTATGAGACTCGAGTTGCGGGACCATCAAAGGAAGGCTTGAAGCTGTCGAGGAGTCTAAATCACATCAGCAGTCCTGCTCGCGAGTGAAACAGGTTTAACTAGTAACACAGCACTGCTGAAAACATTTTTTATTTAACTTTCATCATTTGCATACATTATAACGTAACCAGAAGCCGTAACGATTACAAGAAACGTCTGTGCCGGCTTACAGAACGTAATTCCGTGAGTTCAACTCTGTTTTTTATTTGCTTATTACTTGAGTCGCAATTTTTCGATGAAAATACTTTTTAAGCAATTTGGTGTCAATGCGTTTCGTGTAGAGAGCGAAAAATTTCGCAGGTTCACCGACCTGTAGGCTAGACTCCAATAATATAATATGCTCTCAAGTAGACCGCAGATGTCCATTAGTTACTCGCTGATGCAGTGATATGGGCCTGCAGTTTTATTGTTGATAGAGATTATTATTTATCGCGGGAAAAATTGACTGTTTGCTGATTTTCAACACACGTCCAGCTTACCAGAAGATTGCTGGCTTTAGTTTGTACGTGGAGCTGTTGCCCTATTTGACTGAGCCAGTAAGAATCCTGATATTGTAATATTTGGTGCCTGTTATTGGTCTGCAGACAACTAAGAAGTAGAGCCACGATTTTATGGCGAAAATATTTTTACAACATTTGGTTTCGATGCGTCACGTGCACACCTGCAGCTCTGCTACATCGTCTGTGGTTGGATGATTTTACTCTCACTGGCCTTGGCAAATTATAGACGTACATACAATAATCGTATTCTGATTGGTGCAGTCAAATGAGAAACGTGTCTGAACAAAGACACGCTGCCAATAACCTTGAAACAGAACTGCCGATGTGCACGAGAGACACTGAAACAAAGTGGGGCAAAAATCTTTTCGCGACAAAATCGTTTCCCCTACTAAGAAGTATAGCACCGAATCATACACGTTGCAAGAAACTACATCATTTTCAAGGGTATGCTGGCGCAAAACATTTTATTTTCGCGATATTCCTATCGTCTCTAATTATTGGGTCAGCGACTTCCAGGAGATGTCAAGTCAAGGACTTGTGAAAGTGACACGAATGTACAGTTGCTGGAATTCTAGCTCGTGCATAAAAGATAATACAAAATGGTCAGGTCCCTACTTATGTGTAAGACTACGAACTTTTCACGAAAAAAATTACGCCCCAGTATGTTTCAGTGCCTTATGTCCACATGTGCAGTTATGAGACACGAATTATATACAGTGTTTTGTTTCGTCTCATCGTTGTTTATTTAATTTAATTTTGTGATTCGTGTGTTTAATGTGTTTTGTCTGTTTGCCAACGCAGGCAGCAAACATGGTTTGTCTGTCTTGGTGGTATCTGGGTTTTTATTTCTATGTTTATTTTCTTATCTGTTTGTCCTTGGTTTATTTGACCCAATTCTATTTTTGGACATTCGCCTCCCACCAGGGCGATCCGGGCTCGATTCCCGGCGGAGTCGATCCCCGGATTTTCGCATGTGGGAATCGTGCCGGACGATGCCGCTGGTCGGCGGGTTTTCTCTGGGATCTCCCATTTCCCCCGCCCTTTCATTCCGGTACTGCTCCATACCCACCTCATATCACCCCTCACCCGCGCTTAAGACCTCGATGTTAAGCGCTAACCAAAATCTCTCTCTCACTCTCCATTTTTTGGAATTCTATGTTGTGTATTTATCCTGTTGCATAAATCATGCTCTGCTTATTTGTATTTTTTTCTGTTCTGTTTTTTTTATCAGACTTCTGCATCGCAATGGAGTATGTCTACTAGAGCTTGTGATATTTGGTGAAAAGAATTACACAACATTTTGTATCAATGCATAACGCTCACATCTGCACCTATGCTTCTTACCTATTGGCAGGGTGTATTTGTACAGACGCGTAGCCCATTTGACTGAGCCAATGAGAATAAGGTTACTGCGACACCACACGTCTGTGATTTGCGGGTTTATCACCAAGACGTTGAGAGTTAAAAACTGCCAATCAATGACCACGAAGCAGAGCTGCAGATGTGCACAAGAGGCATGATTCTTTCCATCAAAAATTACCAGTTATATGTAGACAGAAAGTAAATCCAGTCATGCACCTACATTGCGCAACTGTCAAAGATCATACGACGTTGTGTGCGGATGCTGTGGTCCAGAGTGTGCAGTGTAAACAGTGGCCGCAGCTCCAGGTGGACGGCGCCGCGCAAATTGTATAATGGTCCAATTATGAGCGGACAACCGGTACCGCCAGACCGGTCCACCGTCCGTTGCCACACTAGTCCCGCGCCACCCACATGCGACTCCGAACCACACGGCCACCCCCTCCCTCCCTCGCTCTACACTCACACAGCTCTCTCTGCAAGACCTGGCGCCTCGCGGTAGTGATGGGCTCAGTCGAAATGTTTTATAGCCGGTTCGGAGTAAAGTGAGCACTCGAAAAAGCCCTGCTAAAGTTCTATTTTCAGCCAATTAGTATCTTTCCGCGCGTAACGACTAAGGACGAGACATGTCTTAACAAGTCTTGACACATCACTTGATGTTTGCGCGTGTACGATAAATTGGGCAGACGGTAAGAATCTATACAGTTTAATAAAATAAAGATTTTTATTTATATAAAGTACAATTTTGTCTATTTCGGTTGATTTTGTTTAAGTATTGTTGAATTTAAATAGGAAACACACGAAACTATATTGCGTAATTTCACTGCCAACCATACAAGCAGCAAGGCAACTATAGTTAATGTTGAATTGTATGCAGTAACTGCTAGTGATATTTTTCAAAGGTTAAATATTTAGTGGTCACTTTATCACGAATGGCCTATAGTAAGGTTCATTCTACTACAGTTTGGAAATACAATGTGTTTTCTTATGGGAGAGTTTGGTACAGGGAAAATTTCTGCCGCTAGTTTCGCTGCTATCGCAAAAGGACCAGATTTAATTTTATCACGGTTTCGTATTTTTCTGGTCCCTTAGCGATATCACCAAAACTAGCGACAGAAAATTTCCCTGTTCCAAACTCTACCATGAGAAAACACGTTTTCTTTCTAACCTGTAGTAGAATTAACTTTACTCTCGGTAAGATAACATTTAATTCAGTTTCCATAGATTACATGAGTAAGATGCAAGAACCCTCCAAGATGTGTAAGACATGTCAGTTTTAAAAAATTAATTCAAACGAGCATAAGTAAGTTCTACATAAACATGGACATTTTAGGTTTATACATTAAGTGTTCCTCTTGAACCAAAAATCTGCATCTGCTTAAGGTGGCCGTCCGCCTTGGCCGCCGAGCGGTGTGCATAGCTTCGGCCGTTACCATATTATTCGAAAAGTGTTCGTCGCGTGTGAGTAGAAACCTGAAAAATTCGTGTTTTCTTTCAGGCGCAAGCTAGAATTCCAGTAACTGGAAGTTTGTGCTACTTTCACGATTGGTCGTTCACTTATTTGAAGGGCTAGGAAAAATTGGCGAATTCAATATCCTGCATGCTAGAATCCAATGTCCTATACATACTCAAGTCCCGTCTATTCGTTCATTGTCAGCTGTCTGAATGAGTAGCAGGTAATGGACAAATGGTAGGTCTTCGGTAATGGCTTCTAGCACGTTGGTCGTGGAATTCGCGAAATATTCCTAGCCCTACTTATTTGACACCAGGTTTAAGACCTTGGTCTTTCGTTTATTTCAAACAATTGCAAATAACTCTAATATTTTTCAACCAAATGCTTTGAAAAATTTAATACTGTGTACAGTCATACGGTACACATTTTTGGCAGAGCGTTTTTCAAAATCATGTACCGTTTGCTAGCGAAATCTTATTTTGCTTCGTTTTGGCTTATTTAGACAACAAAATATGCGATATTTCAGGGGCAAAGATCTAAAAATCCGTTTGGTGTATTGTAACAGAAAAATTCACCTACAAACGATGATATATGGGTGTTAAAACTGTAAGATAAAACTTTTTATAAGTGCATTAATTCGCGTTAAAAAAAAACATTTTCGAAACCGCTACTAAACTAAAGAGCGAGGCCATAAGTCGCTGAGCCAATAATATCAAAGTAACTATGTGCGGGCCCATTTTACTGTGTCAGCGACCAGCCAATGGACAGTTGTTGTCAGCTGGAGTACACATATATTCTTGCAGGCTAGTCTACAGGTCAGTCAACCCACGAATTTTTCCCGTATCCACTTATGAGCGATGTCTGCGTAGTAGCATCATTTAAAATACGTTACGCTGCATGTGTATATACCCATTCCAAGTTCACGACTCGTTAAAATTTTATTTTTTAGGTACCGTTTGATGGGGTGACTTCAGACACTTTTAAATATTTTATTTTCTATGTATGTCAACTGTGAGTAAATATTAAATTATTATCATGTAGACATTCGTGATTTGAAATTTATCACAAGTTAATTTAATTACTCAGTTCCACATTATGTGGGAAAAATATTTTTTTTTTTTCGGAATGTATCACGTTACCCCACGTGTCTCAAGTCACCGCATCTGACGGAACCGAAATTTGCCAAAATCGGTGGTTTTGCGGACTTTTTATGTAAATCGTTTCACAGATTCTCTTGAAAAACCCACATAAAATGGTAGTATCATCACTAGAGATGATGGTTTATCGCGGGAAAACTTGACTATTTGCTAGGCTTCAACATACGTTCAACTTATCAAAAGATTACTGGCTTTTCCTTGTACGTGGAGCTTCTGCCCAATTTGACTGAGCCAATAAGAATGCCGCTATTGTAATATTTAATGCATGTTATTGGTCTGCAGACAGCTACGGTGTGTCAGTGTTTTCAAGGCTATGTTGACACAAAACATTTTCGCGATATACCATTATCTCTAATCATCACTGAAAGTCTCGTAGATGGAAGTTGTTGGTGAGAAGACATTACACCAGTTCAGAGACTTGCACCTAGAGGCTATGTTGAGGTGTGATACTCGTGGTGTATAGCCCTTATCGCCTGCGCACTTCTAGGCCTCGAACGCACCAAATATGTTCACGCAGTCGACCATATAATCTTTCCCGGTGATAAATCACCTTGCCTAGTAATCACTCACTCTGGGCGGCATGTGTGGACAGATAGAGACATTATACCGGCTCAGCTAGAGGCTAGGCGCAGTATCTAGGTGACTCTAGACG
The DNA here is from genome assembly GCA_003012365.1 of Medauroidea extradentata. NCBI lineage: Eukaryota > Metazoa > Arthropoda > Insecta > Phasmatodea > Phasmatidae > Medauroidea > Medauroidea extradentata. The sequence continues at coordinate 13,327 of PNEQ01080412.1, forward strand.
TAGAGCGCACGACGTCGTCCCCAGTGACCTTGACGCCGCCCACTTCTTGTACCGGCACACTCGACCTTTCACCGCCCCCAGCGACCTCGGCGAGAACCCAGGGTGTCGGCGTATACTTGAGGTCGCGAGGCGCATGACCGCGCCAAACTGGGTGCCGGAGGGTCAGAGGACTTTACGGCACTTCAGCCATGAGGTGAGGGGACAGGACTTCCAAGCCCGAGTCGGGATTCGAACCCACGAGCTCTTGCACCGTAAACCGTGGCTTTGCCGACTACGTCACGCTGGGGCTTCGATCGTTGCTCTGGAGGGGTTCGCCAAAAATGTTAGTTTCTGTGATCGTATTTATTTTGTAACTGCTTTTTATAGTAATAGAAATTTTTTTATATTTCGTAAGTTTTTGTGTGAAGATATGTCAAATTCTAAATTTGGTACAAAACGAATTTATACAAGGAAGGAATTAATACCAGCTGCTTTACAGAAACGAAATTATTCACTCTGAAGAACCGCATATCTTGGATTACGCCAAGATAAGCATAAAAACAGCATTAAACATTTTATTATATTAAATACTGCATAAAATTATTTCAAATTTAGTATTTCTTTAAAAAAAATTTGGTTTTTGTATGTATCTTGATATAACCCGTGACACCGTTCTTCGTTTTTAATTACTTCGTTTCTGTAAGCTATTTGGTTTTCCTTCCTTCTGTGACATATTACAAAATCTATGAAAGGTAAAATAATATTTTTGGGGAATAAAAGTAGTCACACTGTATGTCTACAAAACATACCATATCTCGTACTTATATTTAGTTATTAAAATAATTGAAAAGGTTTGTGAACGTCCCCTTCAAATTTAACTTGTCTCACAAGTGACTATTAACAAACGATCTTACCGCAGTATTACAAACGTAAATAAATTAACAATTAACATAATTTGTAACGTATAAAACATATTAATGTTTAACCTGAACATAGAAAATATACACCAGAAACTCGTGCTTCTAACTATTCGTGAGTGAGTGAGAGATTTTGGTTAGCGCTTAACACTTAAGTGGTCTTCAGCACTGATAAGGGTTTGACATGAGGTGAGTATGGAGCAGTGCCGGAATGAATGGGCGGGGGAAACGGGAGAGCCCCGAGAAAACCTGCTGGCCAACGGCATCGTCCGGCACGATTCCCACATTGTGATAATTCGGTGCTCGACCCCGACGGGACCTAACCATTCGTCTTGAGAGGGTAACAAACGAATATGCCAGTAGTAGTTATTGAGCCAATGAGGTTCGGCGAAAATATTTTTTAACCATCTGGTCCCAATAACTACTGTGCGAACTTGCGTCTCTGCATGATTAATGTCAGAATATCTTTGTGTATCGTGCATGAAAAATGAGCGGCCGTGGAAGTTATGCGGCGACCCGATTCTTTAACGTTGTAACACAGTGTTGATGTTCGCGCGCGTGACTATTTCACTGACGAGATATTAATAAACGACTATTACTTAAACCAGTTACCCCAGGAATTCTACAACGCCAGTCCAGGGCCGTTCATTTAACAGTGCTTATAATGAGAATACAATATGTCATATTTGCATGCTGATATTTAGGGGTAACAATCCTTATAGAGAAACAAAAACTGTTATACGGACATATGTCGGAAAATGCATCGTTTCTGCACTACCAATAGCAATGCATGATGTGCGGTTCATAACTGTGCTGAATAACGTTGGTTTGGAATCGCATTACATCAGTCCTGTACACTGTACATTACTCTGCTATGTCAGTAACCTGTACACAGTAGGAATAACTGTGAAAACAGCAGCACGTGAATTGTAGTGCAAAAACGACATATGTCCATACAACCTCTTTTGTTCCTCTAGATGCGAGGATTGTTTCACCAAAATATAGACATGCAATTGGACAACTTCCTGTATATTCACTTTGAAAGTTAAAAGTATGAAGCAGAGCTGCAGATGTAGCTACAAGTAAGGTATTGAAACAAGTTAGTTAAGCTTTCTTTCCACAAAAGCTCAGTGTCTGTAAACGTAGGGTCACTTTACATCATCTGGCTGGACAGTAGCCACGGGCACAGACTAGATAGTAATACAGACATGAAATGACGTGACGGCTTATTTGATACGAGCCCCGAGATTATTGATACCAGTCCCGTGTATGTTTGGCTCCTGCATGTTAGGTCAGGTTTTCTATTGGCCTGGCTGCCGGCTAGCAGGGCAGCTGTCTTATGCTGGTAGGTGGTAGGCGTTTCCGCCATGTTCCTGGCCAGGGAAACCATTTTGCTGGTTGTGTTCCTGAATATTCTGTGCCACGGGTCTGTATTTGTTCTATTTTAGTACGTTTTGTTTTTTAAATCCTGAAGTGGAGCAGATATCGCGATATTGTTACACATAAATGTTCGAAATGTTTTTTTTATGTAGCCTAATTTTTTTCGAAACACAAGTTTCTATAATTTTGGCCAATTATTGTGTTAATTAAATTCCCTTATAGTTCGATAATCAGTCAAAATTGTAAAAAACTTTAGTTTTTAAAAATAATATGCTGTATAGTAGAAACAAATTGTAACATTTCTATGGCAAAATTTATGCGATATTTGCACCATGTTGGGATTTAAGGAATATATTAGATTTTTAAATGTTTGTTGCAATGGGAGTTTACAATGAGAATTTATTGGTTTGTGGACATACGCCATTGCTCATGTTTTTGCTGATCAAACCTGTGTTGAATGACGAATAACGAGAAACGAACAATATATATATATATATATATATATATATATATATATATATATATATATATATATATATATATATAACACAAAAATAGTTCGTTGGTTTTACTTGTGTTGTGTTGTCTATTGTCTTTGTGTTTGTTGTCCACTGTTCACTGGTTTTGTCTTTTCCCATATTTTTTTTTTTTTCATATTGGGAATCTGGTTCTACATTTGTGTCTGTCTTTTGTGTCTGGATGGTGTTGTCACGATATTCGACTGAATTCTATCTCCAGAATTCTTTGTTGTCTATAAAAAAAAATAAAACTGACAAATCCTTTGGGATTGCTTATATTCTATTTTTGTGTTATATATTGTTCGTTTCTCGTTATTCGTCATTCAACACAGGTTTGCTCAGCAAAATCGTGAGCAATTGTGTACGTCCACAAACCAATAAACTCTCATTAAGTAATATAATTGACTATAATAGCCGTGGCCTTTAAAGCAGTAGTGCTCGCGAACGTGCGAGGTGGAGCTGACAGAAGCAGGGAGCAACAGCAGAAGACGGCGGAGGTGCGAGGGACACAGCAGGACGGACATAGGATGGCTAGGCGCGGCGCCAGGACGGCAGTTAGGCTGGCAGGGAGTGTGGAAGGGAGGAGGAAGGAAAGTCAATACGGCGCCGGCGGCCGGCACAGAGGGGCGCCACCACACCCCCTCAGCGTCTCGACGCCTGCGCCCTGGCTCCCATTTCTTCCCCTCCCCCCTCCCTCACACCTCCAGACAACATGGCAGTCGCCAGCACTCGACACTGCTCCAGCATGCTAGTTCTCCTTGCTAACCTCAGCTATGTGTGTTATTACAGCTGGTGTTTTCTAGCGACAAGCGTTATAAATAGCGACCCTTATATTTCGCGAAAATAATTTTGCCTCACTTTGTTTCTGTGCCTCATGTGCACAATTGCAGTTCTCATGCTTGGTCAGTGATTGGATATTTTAACTCTCACCAGCCTTGGGATTCTACCAGCAAATCACAGACGTGTGATGTCGCAGTAACCTTATTCTCATTGACTCAGTCAAATGAGCGACAAATCTGTTCAAATCTACTCTGCCAATAGCTACGAAGCAGAGGTGCTGATGTGAGTGTTATACATTGATATAAATACTGCATAATTATTTTCATCACAAAGACTTAACTCTATAATTTATACTACAGGATGGAAAGTAAACATATTTTACTGTGTGAGATGTTGTCAAAAAAAAAAAGGATGTCTCTAGTTGCGCTGCTATTGCTAACAGATATAATAAAATGCGAAACCGTAGTAAAATTAAATTTCAACTTAGCCTGACAAAGTGCGAAGTCATTTTTAATTAAATTTAAACTGAGAAACAAACTTATTTCAACATTTGAACTATCAACTTCATGTAACTTTACATTCAATAAAGCTCTGTGATTGGTCAGTTAAGGGCGCCGTCTACCAGCGCGTGAGAGGCTCAAAAGCGACGGAGCAGTAAGGTCGACCTTGAAGCGCACATAAAATGCCGCGTCGCCTCAACGAGCCAAGCGCTGAACTAGCGTGCAAGCTTCCCGCCGAACCGTTTTTACTATGGGACATTAAGAGGTGACCATATAATTTTATTGGTGGAAAGTCTGCAACTAAGTTTAGTGCAGGTCGCGACCTGAGATTCACAAACGTCCCGTTAGTACTTTTTGAGGTACGGAAGTCTGAAAAGGCCGTTTTTAGCATTGTTGGAGGGCTTAGAAACAGTGTTTTTAATCTGCTTGGCATCTTAACAATGAGGTTCCGACCTTGTCTGAAGTTTGTTTTCTTTTCGTACGTTGGCGCAATGGGCGTACGTGAAATTTTTTCGTAGAAAAAGCCTGTTTACGAACATATTGCAACGCATTTGAAGCGTGAGGTAGGCGACCGCCTTAAAACACCTTACCGATACCAGCGTTATAAGTGTGTGAAATTGTCCCTTTGGCATATTTACAACATAGATCCTTCTAACCTGGGTTGTGTTGACTCAGTTCTAGTACTTCAGGTTACGAGACACGATAGGCGCTTTCAAAAGATCACTCGCTTGAGTAGGTTAGGTTCACCAGAAGTTGATTAACGCATGTCATGCTGTCGACTGTTTTAAGATGGTAGGAACAAAAAACGTACATATTTTATATCTGTTATATATTTTGCCAAATTCTAAGCCTGTAGTAGATTGTTTGCGTGTTATTTAATGTTTGTTTAAATATAATATTTGTTTCGTGTTTGTTTATTGCGATATTTTAGACACAATGCATTTAGTTTCACTTCTTTCTTGTTTTGGTTATTTGTACCATCTACATTTTTTTTCCGCGTCAAACAGCGGGTTTATTTGTTTGTTGTTTTGGTTATGTGTAGGGAAAGGAATATTTCGCGAGTCCAACAACATGCGTGTTAGAATTCATTGTCCTATATACTCAAGCCACGGCCATTAGCTGCTACTCAGTGGAATAACAGACAATGAACGAATGGACGGGATCGAGTATACATAGGACAGTGGAGTCTAACATGTCGGTCATTGAACTCATGAATTATTCCTTTCACTAGTTATGTGTCTTGTTTACGTTATTTCTCACCAAACCGCGGCTTTCGTCTGCTAACATCCATCTAACCTGCTCTCAGCAGTGTAAGTGAAGCTCTGTCAGGTCACGTTTTCCAACACGGGTAACCTAAATTTCACTCGGGTCACGTTTCGAGCATGTTATACTTAAATTTTGACTGACCTACCATACCTTCGTGAGCTTTCGAAAGCGCCTAATTGTTGGATACCTGAAAAATTCACTTTTTCATTTGAGCACAAGATAGAATTCCAACAACTCTGTGTTTGTGCAACTTTCGCAATTGGCCTTCGACTTATTTGATACCTCTTGGAAGTCTCTGAATCAATAATAAAATGTAAAACAGGCCTATATCACTTTAAAAGCTAGCAGCTAATGAGCATCTGATGTCTGCTTCAGTTCTTAAATAATCTTGCAGGCTAGCCTGCAGGTCAATGAACACGCAAATTTTTCCCGTCTACGCTAATGGTGTTAGTGTGGCAAGGGACATTTTCCACCGCTAGTTGCTTTCGTACAAGTAAGATTCACTGAAAGAAAAGCTTTGTAGGAAGGCTTCCCTGCAAAATTATTTTGTAGTGACCACAATGTTTTAGTGGTGTCAACAAAACGTTTTTGTGGGGACCACAGTATTTTAGTGGTATCAACAAAGTGTTCTTGTTGTGACCACAAAATAAATTTTGCAGGGTAAATACACACAAAATATTTTATAGCTGCCACAAAATATTTTTTATTTTCCGTTTTCCGATTTAATTTTATACTGGCGCTTATGTGGATAACTTCGTCCTTCGGCAATTTTCGGTTTTCCGAATAGAGTTATCTCTATAAACGCCCCCGTCACCAGTGCTTCTAGAGGTGGAAATTGTCCCTTGCATAACTCGCCTTGAAGAGATTCCATTATCTCTCCGCCTATTGGCAGACTTCACCTTAGACTGCAGTCTTTATCGGAATCAGTGGTTACTATCACTGAAATGTTGATCACTTAAATCCCTGTTAACAACCTGTTTCTGACAGATAAACTTCTAGATTTCACTGAAAATCAGTAGATATGATGGTGCATCGTGAGAATGTTTTGGAACGTCATACCTTGAAGACATTGTGGATTCTTGTTACATGTATGATTGGGCGATGTACGTGTGACATAACGTAGCTGTCTGAAAACCAACAACAGGCGTCAAATATTACAATATCGGGACTCTTATTGGTTCAGTGCAATAGGATAACAGCTTTTCCTACAATAGAAAGCCAGTGATAATCTAATATGCTGAACGTGTGTTGAAATCCAGCAGTCGATTTTCCCCGCGGTAAACTATCATCTCTAAAATCAGTTAACAGTCAGATAAAATTCACATTGTTCGAAGCCAGTCAACAAGCAAGAGCTTCTGAAACCTGGGACATTCAATGTCTCGTATTACTCATAATAAAAGTTCGGAAAAGTCTTTAATTTCGCAGCGTGTCGTTTAAGGCGCATCGCGTCTTTTTTTCTTTCCTCAAGTATGCTTGCCTGAAAATGTATTAGTCGTATTTTGTAGAACGGGGAAGGCGGATGGTTGTAATGGAGCAACTGTAAAACCAGACCATAGACGAAAGAGGGAATCCTCTTAACGATCGTTCAACTGAGAATAAAATTAACATTCCTCGTCAAGGGGGATTTATCCCTGCCGCCTTCGATTTATCCCTTTTCTCTCGATAACTTTTATTTCAGTCAATACGTTTTGCACAATTGGGCATAGGTGGAGGTGGCAGAAATTCGCAAGTCTTTTCTGACAGCGTATTCTGCAAATCAGTGTAACATCCGGCGCCTTGTGCCATTGGATGATGACTTGTTAGCGTGGTGTAACTGTTTAGACAAATCACGTGTCCAGTTGTAAAGTATCAGAATCAGCATTAGCAAAGTCAAATTAGGACTCGGATGTAACGAAAGGAAAGTATGTTTATCAGTTATGCTGGTCACTTGTTTTATTTATATATATGTATATATTTGTGTGTGTGTATTTATTTATTTAATCCGTCGCTGTATTTATGTAATTTTTGTTGATTTTTAATTTGGGAACTATGCCTGCTTATGAGTTAATTTTGTAACTTTAAATAGATTAATTAATGCCCGTAATGTAAGGTCAGCTTATATTATATTGTATTCCAATAGCAATTAATCTATTTCTGTTAGTAGGTGTGCTTGTATGTAATTATTATGTTTAATTTTATAACACGTACATTTGTAAACTGGTCTGCGCCTGAATATGTAGTGTATAAATAAATAAATTTAAATTTAAATTTCACGTTCTGCAACTATCTGATGTAAACATCAGTTACGTTGAGACATAGCAAACAATCAAGTTATCCCCGCAATAAATCACAATCTCTAGGCGTAGGGAAAAACTTAATAGGTTTCCTGAAAAGGCTTTAACCACAACACATTACAGTTTGTAACGCTTTGCAGCTGGCAACGAGTAACTGAAGAAGCCACAGCAATAAAGGTCACCACGCTGTATTGTTTCTGAGAAGTGAACTAACTGAACGATAGATAATAACCTGTGCTCCGTCGATATGCCAAACGTAAAACAATCTTCCTATTCTCCCCGATTTAGGAGATAAACTATAAATCCACGCTGGCAGGTATCAATCACCGCTAACTTTCGTTGGTCACGACTGGTAGTAGCTCTGTGGGTCTGGGTCGATATCGTAACTTTTGACGACATCTAGGGAAGAGACTCTGAGAGCAAAACCCTGTCATCGCTCGTGGTTGGACCTTCTATCGTCAAACATGTCGGTGACTGGAGTTCCTTGGCGAAACTTCCCACATCTGAATAATTTCTTCTGCTGGACGACGCGGTTGTTCGCCACGCACGACCCACAAGGAACCTGAATTTTTCCGGAAATATTTTTGCACTTATTTGTGTCTATGTGTTACGTTTACGTAGGTGCACTTAATGTCAGCGATAGGATGTTTTTAACTCTCACACGTCGTGAGGTTCTATTCTCTAATCACAGACGTAGGTGCCTCAGTAACCGTACTGTGATTGGCTCAGTCAGATAAGCGACGCCTCTGCCGCAAGACTATCTTCCAATAGTCTTAAAGCAGAGCTGCAGATGTGGAAGGCGCTGAATCAAGATGATGCAGATATATTTTCACGAAGAATTCACGGTCCCTGAAGATCCGGGTTCGATCGCGGTGTCTCACACGTGGGAAGATTGCGGACTTTGCTTTTGGCCGGTGGGTTACCTCGGGTTTATCTTTTTTCTCTGCCGATCGTATTCCATAGTTTGCTAATCTCATGTCATCCCTCAGGACTATAGGACGCGTCTACCGGCATATACTGTTCACAGATGTGTCATAACAGTTGCGTTGTGTATTATCTTTGGCTACCTTCCCTACGCTTTATATATTTGTATCGTTCGTGATAGTGGCCACTTTTGAAAACCACATCGTCTAGATAATTAAAACGTATTATTTATTGTGACATAAGACGTCAACGCTTAAGTATTCTACAATCTCTATATATTGGTGTCCCATAAGTTCGGTCTCATAAGGAAATATTAAATTGGCGAATGTAATGAAATGTTTAACGTGAACGGCAAAGCTTATGTAATGTGTACATTTGTTGTCGTAATGGCACACTGAGGTGAACACACTGCTGTATGTCAACACCGTACATCACTACTACAACGTTCCACATTTCACCCATTTCTATTTCCGCTATGAGACCGGACTTGTGGGGCATCCTGGATATTTTAGTTTTTACTTAGGGTGTTTTGTTTACATTAAAATGTAGCAAAAACCTTAAATCATCTGAAAGTAAGAAAGGAAGTAGGGTGTCAAAAAGTTCTCTTTTGATCCCGGATCACCTACAATGGACACTAGCTGGACGCGAACAGAGAACTTGTCATCGAATGTATTACAAGCAGTGTGTTGAGCTTCGACCGACACACGACTGCTTGATAAATGTTCAACGCGCCAAAGTGAGGCCTATTTAGAAATAGCATTCAAAAAACGTTACTCGTGTGTAGGCCTATATCATTCTCAGGTTCACCACTAATCATTAAAGCATACTTTCTAGCGTCCGAAAATGGCGAAAATGTTTTTTTTTTCGAGGTCCTGTATAAATATGGATATTTTTTCGCAGAATCTTCTGAAGAGTACATGAGTGTACAAGACACCTTTATGTTTGATATTACGTCACAAAATGGGTCACCTCTGGATGTCGCATAGAAACGAGTTCACTAACTTGCGTCTAGAGGCTAGGGTAAGTCGTGATGGGCATGAGGAGCAACCCTCAGCTCCCCGCACTTCTTGGACTAGAACACGTATAATACATCAACCCAGGCGGTCACCTTAGTATATCCGACCGTAGTATTCATTGCGTTGGTGGCAGAGCAACTTTTTTTTTTTATTGTGGAAATAATTTTACACCAAATTGTTTCTGTGCCTTACGTGCACGTCTGCAGCTTTGCTCCATGGTTACTGGCAGCGTGTCTTTGTTCAAAGACGTCTCTTAACTGACCAGTGGCGGCTCGTGGGTTGTTGCCAGGTGGGGCTGCAGATAGTCGGAACTGTACACGCTTAATGAACGCGCCGTAGACCAACGACCATGTAATATTTGCCGGCTACTAGATGTGTTGTGACCACTCAGTAGTAAGGGGCACCTGCACACCAGCGTGTCAGTGGTGGCTCGTGGGTTGTTGCCAGGTGGGGCTGCAGATAGTCGGATCTGTACACTCTTGATGAACGCGCCGTAGACCAACGACCATGTAATATTTGCCGGCTACTAGATGTGTTGTGACCACTCAGTAGTAAGGGGCACCTGCACACCAGCGTGTCAGTGGCGGCTCGTGGGTTGTTGCCAGGTGGGGCTGCAGATAGTCGGAACT
>PNEQ01080413.1:0-23513 GCA_003012365.1 Medauroidea extradentata
CATGCCACACATCTGCTGCAACCATGGGATGGTTTGAAGAAAATGAAATCCCATTGTTGAGTTGGCCTGCTAGGAGCCCAGATTTAAATCCCATAGAAAACCTTTGGAATACCATTGGCCTTCGTGTTGCTGCCCGCAAACCAAGAAATGTCCATGAACTTCGTGAGAAGATTTCAGAAGTTTGGAATGAAATCACACCCCAGGAATGCAGGAAGTTGGTCTTGAGCATGCGGAAACGTGTCCGAAGTTGTTTGAAAAATAAGGGTGGTCCTATTGACTATTAAAGGAGAGTCAAAGGCAAAATCAGTGTAAGACAGGCAAAAATAATTTTTTTTTTCTAATTTTTTTTGACAGACAGTGTTAAAAATCAGTTTTTTTTATTGAAATTTGTTTGGTGCAGTATTTTTATTTAAACCTATGGAAACATTATAAAAAGGCTTTCAGAATGGTTTGATGTTAGTGTTATGCATGTACAAAGTGATTTGTAGTGTTTAATTCAATAATATTTATATTTTATTTTTGTCATGATTTCCAGATTTTAACTTTAAGCACATGTCTTCCGGAAAAGCTTAAGTGCGTGTCCATCTACATTGCAAAGATTGTGAATTATGTAAATATTCTAACGTTATATAGTTATATTATACAAAAAAAAATTGTTTCAAGGTAAAATACTTTATTTTAATTTTTTTATAACAAATTTTATATCGTCTACAAGGGTGGTCCTAAACTTTTGTTAGGTACTGTATACCTACGTTGTTATGCGCTCGCGTGAATAACAGTATAACATTTTAGTATACTTCATTTCATATAAGTTTGGTAAAATTTGACAGCTACTTACGGGCAATAAATTTTAAGATGTTATTATTTGCGGAAAATGCAAGTCAAATGTTGCAGTATAAATGGCGAAATGGACCTTTGCAGCTCATTTTCGAACTAAAATTGCCTGGAATTTTGCCACAAATCACAAAATATAAATCACTATTACCCATAAGTAGCTGTCAAATGTTACCAAACTTATATGAAATGGAGTATAGAAATACATGAAACCTATACTTACTAACTACAATTATCAGTGTTTTAAGAGTGCATTCTAATTATAAATACTGTATTTATAACATTATATGGCACCAGCAGCGTTCCATCTAACCCGGCGCCCGGGGCAGTCTGCCCTCTGCCCCCTTGCCACCTAAAGACCTACAACAGCACTTGGGCACCGTCCTCATGAGATTTTTTTTTTACGCCCAGTGAAAATATGAAAATCTGTAGTAGAATAACCGGGGCCCGCGGTGGTCGAGGGTCAGACCTCTCGCATTTCACCTATGCGGGTTCGATCCCCGATTTTTTCGCATGTGGGAAACGTGGCGGTCGTTACCGTTGCCCGGCAGTTTTCTCGGGGGAGCTCCCGTTTCCCCAGCCACTCTCATTCCGTCGCTGCTCCACTCCCATCTCACCCTCACCTCATCCATTCTCTTCGGGCCGGATTCTGCGAGTAAACCTCGCCGTACGGTAACTTGATACTTCCTGGAAGCCCTGCTTCTAGCTTGGATATGTTTACACGCCAACTATGTATCCTTCCGCTAAACGTCAACGATAACATCACCAGGCTGACGGCTGCACTGCAAGCCGACGTACTTTGTTCATCCGCCGCCGCTAACTACGCCACCTATAACATATTGTAATATGTGCTATATGTAAATATACATTTTATTTCATTTCCTCAAAATTAACACATTATGTACATATTTCATTAAATGATTTGCAATATTTTAGCCGTTGTTCATAATATACAGAAGAACTATTTCTACGACATTAATACCAACCCAACCATCCTCCAACTACCGTATAACAGACGTGTTTAACTCACTTTCGAAAAATAATTATTACGAACTATTTTCATACACGCGGGTGCGTAACAGTAAAAAATTTATTTATTTATTTATCTCGCAGTATTGCTTTATCGTTTGCTTACATAGGTGTACGGTAGTAACGGAAGTATTCCTAGTAATTTTTTTGTCGACAGTTCGTTTGTAAAAGTATGAACTCACCGTATGGCGGGTATAGTCTCGGTCGTCAGTCACTGCGCGGTAGATAGTCTGGCAAGAAGAGTGTATGAGGGGGGAGGGGGGTCGAGTGGAGTAAGTAGGTCGGCTGGCGCTAGGAGAGGCAGGGGCAATGCTCCAAGCGACTAGAGGCTATTTTTACTATCACCTCGACTTCTCTCAAGGACAAGACGCAGCTAGTTGTAGAGCCCGGTCACGGCTTCCAACCACAACAACGTATTCCTGTCAACTGTCCGTCCTGTCTTCTGTTCTTCTCTGCAGACGTCACACGTGCCAGCCACCTAAGTCCTCAAGGTCACCTAACCGCCTACAATGCGCCTAAAATGTGTTGCATTGTGTTTGTAAGCCGTATTTTTTACGAAACTAGTCCACATGCGCCCACTGTACCAACGTACGAAAATAAAATACACTCCCAACAAGGACGGAATGTCATTGTTAAGGGCGCGGTTCACCTAAGCTTTCAACGTCTTTTTATTTTTATATTTGTACCACATATTTTTTTCCCTCATTTTAGACATAAATTGTGATGGAATCTTCCTCTTAGGAAATTTGTGTATCTCTCATAGTTTTTGCGTAATGAGTCGTAAACGTCAAAATTTGCACTTTACGGTTTTATGTACACCACTAAAACCAACCGACATACCTAACCGAAAAAAATTCACATTGTATAACAATGCTGTAGGCTATGACTTGACATATATAAAAACAAAAAATCAAATAATTTTGTATTATATGCCGTCTATAGATAATAATAGCCTTTTATCTTTCGAAGAAAAACACCGTATTCTCAGAACACCTATTTACGGACATACGTGTTTACTAGCAAACATATACTTGACAGGAAATGTCTGCCTATTGGTAGTTCGGAATAAAGTGAACACTCAAAGAAGCCCTGTTAAAGTTCTAATTCACCCAATTCGTATTATTCCGCGCGTAGCGGCTAACGACGGTAAATGTCTAACATCTCTGGACACGTCACTTGATGTTTGCGCGTGTAAGATCAGTTACGCCGTCGGTATGAATCGATACTGTTTGATAAAAAAAAACGTTTATTAATTATTTGGAACGCAATTATGTCGATTTCGTTTGATTTTGATTCTGTATTACCATATTTAAATAAGAAAATACACGGAACTATTTTCCGTAATTTCGCTGCCAACCATACAAGCAGTAACGCAACTAGAGTTAATGCAGAATTATATGCAGTAGTGACTAGTGATATTTTTCAAAGGTTAAATATTAAGTGCTCACTTTATTCCGAACGACCTATAGTGATATTTTTCGAACGTTACATTTTTAGTGCTTACTTTATCCGTAACGACCTTCATCTGCTTCCCTGAAGACGTTCCGCTCCGCTATCCGATATAAAGATGATTCGCATCAGTAATGGCAATTCGACCGCAATTAATAGCGACCCTGGAGTATCGCGATTCACGTAAAAATTTTCTGCATCATCGATTTTGAACGCCTTATGTGCATATTTGCAGCTCTGCTTCATGGGTCAGTGATTGGGTATTTGCTACAGCGCAAATAAAATATTTACATATTTTAGTCATGATTTATAATTATTGTATCAAACTCATTTATGTGCATTTAATTTTGTTGCAAATAAAAATATGTGAGCCTACTGATAAATTTCTCACGACAGACGCGATGGGTGCGGCGCGAATTTCGAATAGAAACTATTTATATTTTATTCGCGTCGCGGACGTGACAAGGCTGAAAAAGGAATTCAGTTTTGCGCCCAAATTTGAGTGAATCTGATGAGTGGGCAGTAAACTACATTTAGCCTATTTATTTTACGAGAAAATGTTTTGTTATTTTAAGAAAATCATAACGTTTTTAAGCAAACGTGTAATATATTTTGACTTTATTTTCACCGTTGGGGATGCCAGTGGCTATTTAAAATATATTACAAATAAACGGACACAAACTGAAATATTGTAAACATATGGCTCTCGTACGAGAGGTATACGTTGTTCAGGATATAGCCAGCACTTTTGAATCCATATTTTTTAAATAGTTAATTTATACTTTCCCACCACTTTTAAATACAAACAATGTGTCGTATGTGACAGTCAAAGAATTTAGATCATACCGTATACACAAGTTGTCTAAGGTGGCAATATATAATATTTTAAAATTAGCGTGCTCACTTAGGCAGGGATTACGATGACTTCACGTTCACATATCACTTACCCTTTATCACATTCACGTGTACGTAATACGTAATCAACTGAGGTGCCATACTACCATCCTTCACGTAAGCCGTAAGCAGACAATGAAAAATGTCAGGAAATAAGTTGTTGAGTATTATACTAAAGAGTTTTGAAATTAATAGTTCATCTTACAGTTCACAATGTGTATGACATTTGTGAACTTTGATGAGGAAGTTATATTTCCTACAATAATTTATTCCAGCGAAACTGTCAATCCGAGACATGTTTATGGCAGTTGCGGTTGTATTGCAGGCTATATGCCAAGTGCAAGCCTGATATTTTTTTGTTATTAAGAGTTAGTGGACGCTAGGTTTGAGGCACAGAAACGAGGAAGGCGATAAGTCGAATATAACACGTCTGTCAAACACCTCATCGCCTCTAGGCGCGGAGTAGTAAACTAGAGTACATACAGTGTTTTAGTAGAATGTGTTCTTCAACGGGACGTATAGCAATGACCCTGTTGTTTTATTTGTGAAAAGTATGAGGTAACGTCCAATGCAGGTTTCTATGATTTTGTTTTAGGATTAGGCCCTACGGTTGATATTTTCTCAACCACAGCAACTTGAATAAGTTATTTTTAGCACTTGTGAGGAGCTTGGGAATCAGTTTTAATTAGCGGACGGCATTTTTAAAATCATAGGGACACAGTTAAAATGTGTCTTCTTTTCGTAGATAAACGCATTGGAAATATTTTTAATATTTATACAATAAAAAAAATACTTTCCGTACCACGCTACAGCACGTTTTTAGTGTCGCATCGCGCCCGTCGCATGTGTCGCGCTATTGTGGTTCCAGCACTAGGCAGGAAGGCTGTATGTATACTGCGCAACGTGACACGTGTATAGCTACGGGGAACGTGATACACTATGCGCGAGGTTGGCGATAGTTAAATGCAATCAGGTGACAAGCCATTACAGTGACAATAAAACTGACTTGTATCGCTTTCGCAACGTGGCCGCCCTGCTTGTTGTGTCATGTGTTGTCCGGAGACTGACATGTAACGTCGGTATCTTCAAGTACAATACGGCCTCACGTTTATTACAACGTGCCTATCATGTATTATTACTACCTATTAAGGGCGTTACCCCTAATATTTCATTATTTTCTATTTGCGCCAAATACTGTTCAACTTTTACATATCAGATAACACTTCATTTCCCCAAATAAAAAAAAAAATAGGCCCAATAGTTTTTGTATAATCACTCGTCAAAGTCACAAAATGGCCTTTGCGGTGTAGCCAAAAAAAAAAAAAAAAAAAAAAAAAAAAAAAAAAAAAAAAAAAAAAAAAAAAAAAAAAAAAAAAAAAAGTAATTAACTAATCAATTCAAAATTACAGGGTCTGAAAGTCAGAGTATCAATGCATTTTATGACATGTTTGACAAAAGTTAGTTTTGAAAATTTCAGTAGTAGCCGAAAGTCAAAGTTATGCAAAAATTTACTCATTTTCATAAATTTTTAAAAAATACAAAAATGTATCGCCTTGTGTTTACAAAAGTGTCTTGAAGTAACTCACGTCATTAAGTAGTAATACTAATTATCTTGCTTCTGTAAGTTAATTATTTTTTATTATTTTGGCTACGCCGCAACTGCCATTTCGTGACTTTGATAGGTTATTATGCTAAAACTATGGGACATATTTTTTATTTTTATTTGGGGAAATGACATGTTATCTGATGTGTAAACGTTGTACAGTGTTTGGCACAAATATAAAATTTTGAATTTTTACGGGTCCAACGTCCTTAATTAATTATTTATGGGTGTTCAAGTGCGATAAAGTCGTAATTTTATATTTTTATGAAATAGTGTTAGTTTTGCAGTTTCCTCTTACGAAACAATTTTAGCTCCCATAGTTTTTTTATAATGGTGCGTCAAAGTCAAAACTGACTTACGTACGTGAAATAATTCCCAGTGAAATAACATGACATGGGCTACGTAATAAAAAATTTGGGAAAATCCCGAGAACTATTTTTATATTTTTAAAAAAAATCTGATTTTGCAACTTTATTCCGTACTCATGCGATTTTTTTTTTAAATTCAAAATATTACTCTGTGGGTTATTCAGATGTTTTATCGCATAGCTCATGTAATGTAATTACACTGTGAATTATTTTGTTTAAGTAGGTGAGTTGGTTGTCACTATTTGCATGGCAGCAGAATATGCAAATGTTGACTTTGACACCCCGTTATGAGAAAACTTTGAGAGCTAAAATTGTTTCGTAAGAGTAAAATGTACTCACAAGAAGTATCGTCTACAAAACAAACAATATTTCATATAAATATAAAATTGTAGTTTTATCGCACTTGAACACCCTTAAGTTGGCGATATTAGGTACAGCCAGGCAGTAACTAACTACAAATTATTGTTTTATACCTTGCGTAGTAATTTTATAATAACTTTCAATTGTAACTTCTGAATCGTTAAATCAATAATGTTTTAACTTTCTTATACTCTGCTATATACAGGACAGTGACGTCTAGTCTGTTAACAAATAACAACCAGATTTTGCAGATCCCTAGCCAAAGAAAAAGGGGGGGGGGGGGAAGGAAATTTTCGAGAAAAGATATTTTCCACCAGTTTGTTTTAATGTCTTATGTGCGTGTATGTAACACTGCTGCATGGTAAGTGACACGATTATTGTTTCCTATCAGAATCTCGTGGTCCTACCCACAAATCACAGACGCGTCGTGTCGCAGTCACCTTAATCTAACTGGTAGGAACAAATGAGAAACGTCTTTGCACAAACACACTCTGCCAATAACATTGAAGCAAAAACTGCAGAGGCAGAACTATAGAGCCAGTGATTTTTGGTGAAAATAATTCTGCAACAATTTGTTTCAATGCCTTATGAGGACATCTGTTTCTCTGCTTCATGTTCAGCAGTTGGAAGTTATTAACTTTCGGCGTCTCGGGGTCCTACCCGCAAATCACGGATGTGTGATGTCACGGTAACAGTGTTCTGGTTGGTACAGTCAAACGAGCCACGCCTCTGTCCTATTATATTCTGCCGATAACAACGAACCAAAAGTTGCAGGTGTGCACGTAAGACATTGAAACAAG
Organism: Medauroidea extradentata; assembly: GCA_003012365.1. Classification (NCBI taxonomy): domain Eukaryota; kingdom Metazoa; phylum Arthropoda; class Insecta; order Phasmatodea; family Phasmatidae; genus Medauroidea; species Medauroidea extradentata. Next base: position 7,338 of record PNEQ01080413.1, read on the forward strand.
TTATTGCAAAATTCTTTTCACCAAAAATCACTGGCTCAAGGCACTGAATCAAGTTGGTTGCATAAATATTTAAGCGCAAATCAGGGGTCGCTACGTATTTGTAGATATGATGGTTAGAGATGACGGTATATTGCGAATTTTTTTTGTGCAAACATATCCTTGAAAACACTGTAGTTTCTCGCAGCATGTATGGCTGGTGTATGTCTACCACAGTGTAGCTGCCTGCAGACCAATAACAGACATCACATATCTCAATATCGGAATTCTTATTGGCTCAGTCAAATAGGGCAACAGCCCCACGTATGAAAGAAAGCCAGTAATCTTTTCATAAGCTTAACATGTGTTGAAATCCAGCAAAGAGTCAAATTGTTCCGCGATAAATCATCATCTCTAGTCATAGGTACAGACATGTAAAATTCGCGTTATTTTCAGACAGCTGACTAAACTTCAAGTGACTATAGACGCGTTTGACGTCTCCCGCTGGCCGATATAATCGTGACTTACACGGTAGAGAGGCCAATCACACGTCAATGACAACATATAGAAGTTCGTGGCCAATTAAATCGCAGATTATGCTCTGTTATGTATAGGAAAGTGAAGTTTAGTCTGCTACCAAATGATAACGCGAATTCCGCATGTCTCTTGTAGGTAATGCCATTTGGTAAACGTTACACTTCGATATTTCGTAGGCTTTTCTGTGTTGTGTCAGATCTACTTGTGGCAACACTGTCAGTGTCAGGATTTTTTTTGAAGGGGCACTCAAAATTTTCTTTGATATGCCTGAGTTAGTGGTTGCGAATAGAGAAAGGAAAACAAACTAAGAACTTATGCCTCCCAGGATATTTCGCATTATTTGATCATTATATAGGATAACAATTTGACGTGTTTTCGCATGTGCTGCCAAAGTCATCTTTATTTTTTATGGCAGTTTACTTAATTGTTAGGAAATTGTATTTATATACTTACGTATTTATATGAGCATACAAAGCATAGTCGCCCTTTTTTTACACTGGGCACTTTCACTACGTATATCATTTGATACTAATTAGCAACAATGTATGTGTATATACATATAATATCCAGTCACATGCATGTATGTGTAAACGCAAGATTCATTGAGCTTATTGAAGTATTCCTTTCTTCAGTGTACTAGAATAATACTACATATATTTAGTAATAAATTACAAGTTTGGCAAAGTAAAAAAAATTCTACCTGCAAGTAACATACATGTGGTGTCGCAGTAACCTTACTGTGGTTGGTACAGTCAAATAAGATACGTCACTTCGCACAGACACGATGCCAATAACTATGATACAATGCTGCAGATGTGCGCATAAGTCACTGAAACAAACTGGTGCAAAATTATTTTCGCGAAATGTTCATGTCGTTAGTAATGTCAGCGACTACTTTACACGAGGTTGTCACTCTACCATGGTACTGTTCCTTATTGGATACATACGTTCTCCGTGGTAGACCACCCCATTGTAGGCCAATGGGAGACGGTGAACAAGTGTAGCCTTTTGGAGTCTAGTCTGTCTGTAAAAAATAACGGCTATCTTTGCATGTGTGTGCAGAGTCTCTATTGACAGTCGGTTGGCTGCGAAGACGTGACGAAAGCCCGGCGCTGCAAATACAAGGTTTGGCTGACAGTCATCTGTCGAGAAAGAAACGAGATCAAGCAGAGAGAAGATACGACCGGTGACGCACAATCTCGTACCCCGACACTGCAGTTGACGTCTCAGGAGTTCGACGTGGAGACTTTCTGCCCAGGACAGCCGGGGCAGTGTTGCCAGACGTACTGCAAAAGGAGGACGTGTCTTCTTTTTTTTTTTTAAGCATTTTTCTGCGTCAGGATTTTTAAAGTACTATTTGTGTGTGTGCGTGCGTCAACGAGAGAGAGAGAGAGGGGGAGAGAGAGAGAATATCTGTACAGTTGAAACTTAACCCTAGTTTTACCCGGGCTAACCAAGTGACTTATCCTAGACGCCTTAGGCGCTTGAAAGAACAAACATGATTGCGCAATATTCAAATGTATGACAATAGAACTGCTTGCTCGAATTTATTTATTTATTTATCAAAGCCTCCAAACTTCCAGTGCATACTGGGAGTTGTCAGTACAATAAAGAGAAAAGGACTAGATATATGCATTCATACATACTATAACCAAAACAAAATGCTTATACAAAAGACAACACACAAGTGTGTGTTAACGAAGCTAAACAATGTATACAATATGATAAACAAACACACATATGCCTAAGTTAGATAAATCAAACACTGCAAAAGTGAACATCACAATGTATAACGTATGTCGACAAATTAATATGTATGATACATAACATATTTATAAACCACTTAAATAAAATAATAAGGTTAGCTCAGATACGCTTGAGAATGGCATTAATACTAGTATTGAAGCATTAATTAATTTTTTTACGCCTAAACGAGAGCAGATATCAAAAATCTGTCAGGCAGTTTTGTTTCAAATCGTGTTCTCTATGTTGCCTGACTTTTTCAACGTGGTTTCAGCTTACTACGTAATTAACTAAATTCTGGTTAATTTGCTTTTTAGTCGGAACCATATAATTTCTTGATTTGAAAAAAAAAAATAGCTATCATGGCAAAAACAATTTTAAACAGAGCAGCCAGACAAAGTTTTGATGTCTACTCTCGTTTAAGCTTAAAACATAGTATCGCATGAAGAGTAGAAAATTAAGAGAGCTTGGCCTTAAGTACAACTCCTCTGGTTTGTAGTTGTTAGTGCTAGTTTATAAATTATGCATTTTCACACAATTTATCATGTAATAGTTTTGTCCTCTAGATGTATTGCAAATGCTCCCTGATACATGTAGAATGTATCTGACAATGTTCTAAGGTATTCTATGTTTTCTATAATGCAGCTTATATCTAGCCTTATCTATATTTAGATTTATAGTTGTATTGTATTTGTTGTTCTGTACCGGTTGTAATTGACATGCTCCATATCCCAGTTTTGGGATCAAACGGAGTGCACAGAAATAAAATAAAATTAAAATAAAGGATTGCTCCCCCAAATAGGTGCGGACCCAGTTGGGAGGGGGGGCATAGGGGTCGTGGCCCCTCCTTAGACTGCTTCAAAAAATAAATAATAAATAAATGCCAAGTAAAATGCTGAAAAATATTACCTTACACTTGTCCTAAGACAGCACAACACAACATTAACACATTTACACGAATTTGTGTTGCAACTATAGAACAGTAATTTATAAAATAGACGATAAAACTTTTTACTTTATAGATTACAAAATGTTTTGTGATATTTAGTTGGTTATTCGTAAAAATTATTGTATGTGTTTAAAGTCATAACACAGTTATAGAGACACGCGGAATCCGAATACTAATTATGTATCTAATTATTTTATATCAGCACTAAGGTTTAAAACACAATTTATTCTTTAAAATATTACCATTTTTCAAAACGGTATATTAATTTTTTTTTTGTAAGTAACTCCATTATCTCTACCATTTTGCACCTTAAAACCCAAAGTTTACCGCTGGAGGACCCCCGGACTTCCATTTTTTGCTTGGGGCGTGAATATGTCTACTTTTCAAGGCGTACCCCCCCCCCCTCCCCAACAAGGATACAGATCTGGATCAACCCCTGCCCTCAAAACACTAACACGCAATTTTGGAACACTCTGTACAAAAATATCAAACAATACCGTTAGGACTCTCGGTCGCTGGAAACGCCGCAATAAGCTGTCCCCGAAATGTCGCCTTCTAGTCCGGTATTGTTTCCAACTGTACTTGTTATCAGTCGATTTTTTTTTGTATCAAAAAGCATTCCTTGTGAATTGCGGAATATTTTCTGTGCGCGTAGCAACGCTGTGGTTGAGGGCTCCTTTTGTTCGCGTGACAAATGACGCAAGCTGGTCGAGAGCCGCAGCGACTTCAACTGTCTGAATAGAGAAAAACTCTGGCGGTCTGGCAACATTGGCTAAGGGAGGGGGTGGGGATCAGAAAGCGACCTGTCTCGTGGAAAAGCTTTTTTTTCCTTCGCAGCTCTGCTGTTTCTTGTTCCTTCCACCCCTTCTCCTGAACACACGTTTACGTCACAGCTCGTCCGAGGAAAAAATACTGGGAGAGAGAGACGGCGAGAGGCAAAGAGAAAGGGAGAAGTACAATACTAAAAGTTTCCCCCAAAAAACGCCAGGGTCAATGAACCTGCTTCCTTCAGACTTGGGTCCATGCGAGTGACCAACTGGCTACAAATATGCTATACTTTTCATTACATGTCACAAAAATAACTGTTAAGAGTTAATACATTTGCTTTTACCATAGCTATCGAATTTTTGAATAATGCTATAATAAATACTGTGATTTCTCAAAGATTTTATAGGGTTTTAATTTTAGTTAACGTTTACCTAAGCTTGTTAAAATATGCACTTCTTAAATTTGAGTACTAGGATTTAAACTCAAAATGTAAAAATGTAACTGTAAGTTTTGCTAGCCAAGGCAGTTATGGAGTCGGAGTTGCTACATTTTAAACGACTTCAACTCCGACTCCACACAAAATTACCAAAACTACGACTCCACAACTCCCGACTCCACAGCCCTGCTGCAGACTGAGACAGATTGCAGTCTCCGAAACGTCGCAGTTTATTTTGTCGTAAGGCGACCATTGTGTTCGTCTGTTTTTACATTGTCCTACTGTCCGCAGTTACTGTGTTATTTGTTATCGTTCGCTTTCCTCAAGGTGTCTGTGTTTCTGCTGTGTCGTCTACATCCAGTCTTTTATCATTCTCTTTGTTTTATCTGTTTGTTGTTGTATTTATTTTTGTCTGTTGTTTCGTCGTTACTGACGAAATTATTTTTCTGGAATAACCTAAGTTATTTGTTTAGTGTTCTTCTTTGTTTGTTTATTTGTTGCTTCGGTGCTCGTTTGTGTTATTTACTTGTAAATCACTGTCTGAATACCTTGAGAAATTGTATGTGTTTACTTGTTTGTTTGTGTGTATTCTCTGGTTTTCTGTGAGACACCATTTGTTGCAATGGCGTATGTCCAAAATATTTCTTTAATTTGTAACTTGCCCCCATTACAAGATTCGTTCCAAAATAACAGTTGATTTTGTACTACGCGTACATTTGTAAACTGAAGGTGAACTTATTACAAACGTAAGTAATTGCTTTTGTGAAATACTCTTCGAATAATGATTCTAAGTTATAAGTTAGGTAGGATGTGCAGTAAGACTTTGACTAGGAACCGGCAATGGTCTACTGTCGGTAAACACGTGCGCATTGACTTGGATGACTTCAGAACACCATAGGAATCCGAAATAAAAAATTGGTTGGTCCGGAAATCGAACCCGGGTCCTCCCGAAAAGGAATCCGTTGTTTTACGTATCATTTGCAAGTTATGTATAGACTGATCTGCGTGCTCATGTCGGCATTTTCTAAAAAATTTTCCATTGTTTGTCTTAATCATGTGCCACGTTATCTACAACAGCAGTTGTTAATGATAAACACGTCACAGCGATTTACACTTCCTGTTCACGACACGCCATTGTTTTCCTCTAGTAAACAGAAAATAACAACCTGGCCTAATCAGTTCGTACGTCAACTAAAATTCCGTTTTGCAGTGGTTTCGAAAAAAAATTTAACGCAAATTAATGCATATATCAAAAATTCATTCTGGCAGTTTTAACAACTATATATAATCGCTTGTATGTCAAATTTTCTGTTGTAATACACCAAACAGATTTTTAGATTTTTGCCCTTGAAATATCACGTATTTTGTTGTCAAAATAAGCTAAAATTAAGCAAAATAATTTTTTTGATAGCAAACGGTACATAAAAAAACACTCTGGCAAAATGAATGTACAAAGTCTCAAATTTTTTCAAAGCATTTAGTTAAAAATTTTTTGAGTTATTTGCAGTAGTTTGAAAAAAATTAAAGATCATTGCCTTACGGGCGCAGTCTACCAGCCACTTAGAATGTGTTGTAAAGTGGATAAATCTACGTTTTGTTACGAAAGTATTTCATATGTGCGCATTGGGCCAATGCACGAATATAAAACACAGGACAAGGACGGAATGTCCCTGCTGACGTAAGAAAGCGGGTTACGTAACACGCAAACAAAACGAGCACACGGAGTATAACAACATTTATATTTTACAATGCACGAAAACGCACACGTAAACGTACCTACGGACTTGCAACCTATGAAATTAAAAAGTGTTTCTCAAGTAAATTTCCGACATTAGTGAAAAATTAATTTTACATATATATGTATTTGAGTACATAAATAGCATATCAAGGCAATGTCTGTAGGTGTTTTCTATGGAAATAGAAATGGTAACAGCCACACAATTGTAACTTTATAAATTATGTCCATATTTTAGGAATTTTTTTTTTCGACCGTTTAATTTTCAAATGCTACTTCACGAAAAGTGTTCCATAGTCTATTATTCACAAATAACAATTATAAATACAGTTCACGAAGGTGAATTTAGTTGTTAACCGTGAAAGCTCAACGTGTAAAAATGATGTAAACGGAAATGGCGGCGAAAGACGAATGCTCTATTCTATTCCTATTGGCTACACGCAAGCACGGATACGTAAGAGTTCGGAGTTGACCAACCATCTTGCGTTTCCGCATGCGTATCCGTGTCCGCTTGCGTCTTATTGTAGAACACACTTCGAGTGTCTTGCGTTTGCGTTTTCGTGATACGTATGCGCTTGCGTGTCATTGTAGAACTGTCCTCAGGGGTGTTCAGGATCCTGGTACACGTACCAGTTTTCAGGGTGCTGTACCATGTACCAGGATACTTTCGTCCTGGTACGCAAAATTACCAGGATTTCATAATTTTGCAATCAATTGTATTAAAATGCATAATTAAACCATATTTTCAGCAGAACCGTTCTACACAAAAAGGTTTTTTTTTGTACAACACAACTTCTCCTGAATTTTGAGCATGAATTTGCACATATAGTTGCATTATCCAAGCTTTGCCACGGGTTGGGCGTTGGCAACACGTACTTGCGTTCTCTTTAGCTAACATCTGCGGTAGACGTTAACCTGTGTTTTTTTTGTGAACTAGGAGTATTCTTTGAATGTTTTCAATATATTTTTCGTGCCTATAAGCATTTGCTAATTTTTTTTAACACGTACCAGGTTTTCGTTCAAAGTACCAGCTTTTTTGTGGTGTCAGTACCAGGATTTTGGACTTACCTTCTAACACCCCTGACTGTCCTTATAGTCCCGCAGCAAGAATGGATTGGTGGAAGATTGCGCTCTAGCTCAGTTCTTGACACGTGGCGATGCGGCATTCGACACGCGCTTCAAGGTCACCCGTATAGCTGCGTCCTGCCGCTATCATCGTCAGTAGTTATTATTTGTCAGTTTTATGTGTGTGTGTGTGTGTTGTATTTTTATGCATTTGTAATAAAACATGATTGAGTATTTGCCCTAAGGTTAGTAAAAATTAACTATTGGTTGATATTTTTGTGAAGTGCTACATTGTTGTTGTCTTGCTTGTCACATAAATTAATCAATTTTATTTTTTAACATCTTTTTGTTTTGTGCATACGTAAATGTTTGCATATCTACATAACAACGAGTTAGGACTTTGTGTTGGGAATATTTTTGAAAAATCATAAACTCTGTACGAGTGTTTATTAGTCGCTACTTCACACGAATATGTAAAGTGGTCTGTTGTATTGCCATGTTAGCCATAATTAGTTTTTAATTATTTTTTTCTTAGTTTTTGGCAGTTCTATGTTTATGTAATTTTATTTTGTGCATCTGTAAAAAAATGGTTAAGTGTAAGATAAGGCTATATGCCTTAACTTCGCCATTAGAAAAATAAGTAAAAAAAAAAAAAACGTATTTACTGCATTATATACTGAAGATACATAAATTCCATGTATAGCTTGTCTCATGTAACTACCGTATTTTGTCATTTCTCGTCTGAGAATTGTGTCCGACAGTAAGACGGTCTCCTCAAGCCTGTGTACAGACACACTTCTCTGAAGTGAAGTGTCAAAATATGGAATACTTACAGGAGACAGGCTATATTAGAGTGATTGTCAAGTATTTCATCCTAGAAGGAATGCATATGAGTTGATGGTGTAGATGTAGATGTAGAGGGAAGAATGTAGGTTGATGTAGAAGGTGGGAAGTACCAGTCCGCACGCCCCCTCTCCCTTCACCCACCCACTCAGTACACAAACATCAAGGAGATGTAACGGTACTACAACACACTACTATCCGTACCAAAAACATTCTCTCCCTATGTGCCAGTGTGTGGTGAAGAAGCCACCACCCCGTTCACGGTCAAGTGAACACTTTTGAAGCTTGGTTACCATTTTTTCCTTTCTAGCTTTTTTTTTTTCGATTCTTTTTCAACACAAATACACTAACGTAGGTAATACAGAAAGTACAACGCTCTCATTGTTTCCAAAACTTCTCGTCTGAAGCCAAAATATAACGATACATTTATTATTATAGTCACAATAGGAAGTATTTTTGTTTATAAAAACCGTACAAGACAAATATGAATATTCAATAAATTTATAAATTTTTGTAAATTGTTTTACTGTATTTACTGCGTTTGGTATTGTCTTGCTGCCACTGTCTTATTTTCCCAACGCATTTTCTTGTGTGTTTGTTTTTATTTGGTTTTATTTTTGTTAGTTTTTTCCCTTGCATGTATCTATTTGGCAATGCTGTCCGTTCTAGGTTTGTAAAAACTGTTGGTTACTACTAAAATCGTAATATATGTGTGTGTGTATATATATATATATATATATATATATATATATATATATATATATATATATATATATAATGTATTTATCCTTATAAGTAGCACGTAGAACAACGCTATGGTATTCTTGTTCTCTTATCATCCAAAAACTTCCTCTTACTTTCACTATGGGACTGTCGTCTTTCTTGCGTCTATGCGTTTTTGAGTTTCAAGTTTCTTGTGGTTAAGCTCTTGTGTGCAAACGTATGGATATTATCTTTTTTATTTTTGTAGTCTTCTATGGGTCGTTCGTAACAAAGTGAACTCTTGAAATTTAACCTTTGAAAAATATCACTAGCTATAATTCAACGTTAACTATAGTTTCCTTACTGCTTGTATGGTTGGCAGCAACATTGCGCAATATAGTTCCGTGTGTTTTCCTATTGAAATACAACAATACCGAAACAAAATCAACCGAAATCGACACAATTGTATTTCATATAAGTAATAAACTTTTTTTTTTCATCAAACTGTATACATAGACTACATACTGACTGCACTAGTTACCCTATACGTGCAAACATCAAGTGACGTGTCCGTTCGTTAGCCGTTACGCGTGGAAAGATACGAATTGGCTGAAAATAGATATTTAGCAAGGCTTGTCTAAGTGCTCACTTTATCCCGAACTACCTTTACTAGCCATTTGGTCAATGTTGACTTCGATGAGGTCCTTTGTATGTACTTTGGTTTGTCGGTTTTACTATTATTATTAATACTGACAATGCGGGCTTTAAAAAGTGCTCACACGAACAGTTTTTGTCAGAGAAGATAGCATACTTATATCAAGTACAAATATTTCTAAGTTAACACAGAAAAAATATATGTTTATAAAGTTTGGCATAATGTTCACGCAAGCCAAGTCAACAAAGTAGTTTATAAATCCGAATTACTCAATTGCACTTACTCGTTGTAGTTAGAGACTATAATTATAAATTTTCTTACGTCGTACTTTTTATTTTGTTTCACATTTGTTTCAACAGCAGCAGAACTCGAATTAAATAAATATTAAACGTAGACAAGTTCAGTTAGCTAACTTCATAATTTTTAAACGGGAGTTGATATGCTTGTGTACCGGGTGGTGTGATAAGGGTCAGACTGCCAAGTTCAACTAGAACTGGCGTGCAAAGTTTTTGCAGTGATCATGAGAGTTTAAAAGTCTGCGTTACCTCTTTAATAAATAGTATTCATTTTCGTTTAATAAATGAAGAATGAGAAAAATAACAGGCAATGTTTCTATATAGAAACATTACATTATACTATTAAGTGCATATTATAGGATGAAATTAGTACCGGGAGTTATTTACTGTTTAATATTTGGTGAGAGAGAATTTTTATCTTAAAATTTATATTAGTTGAATTTATTTCACAGTTACACTTTAATTATTCGAATAAAATGCACTTAATGAAAGGTAAAGTAATAAACTACGTCCTTATTGAAATATTTTCAATTAAGTCTTGCCAACATTTTTAATCAGGAAGGAATTTAAAAAAAAAAATCAACATAGTAAGTGACAGGGGCGTTGAGCAGCGGCCCTACATTTTATTTGTCGAGTTCCTGTTATAGGTAGTTCAGGATAAAGAGAGCACTTTTGAAACCCTACTCTTCCTTTCAGATAACGTATAGTTTCCTACCAATTTTTAAAACAAACGAACCTATCTATGAATAACAATCAAATTGTGCAGATAGCATCGTACTCAACAATTAAGGGGCCTGCCTACCTGCACCTCAAACGTGTTGCAGCAAATCACGACTATTCCTTTTTTTTTTTTTTTTTACGAAACTGTTTAAAGCACATTGTACATCTACGAAAAGGACAAACACTTCAAGCTATGTCGCTATAGTAAATTTAACTTCTGGGGTCATAATAAACCATTTTTTTTTAATATTATCCTAGACAGATAGTCTTCAAAAGGGCTTACTTTATCGTTAACCACCTATATACAGTACAGATCAATGTAGGCTTACAAGTTTCGGGAATTGCGCATCCAGGTATTAGTTTTGAAGTTACCCACATGCCCTGAAATCCTACAATCATGTTTCTAACAAACGTACTGCATTTTAACAATTCTAGAAGCATAGTTTAAAATGCGTGTTCTTTCATAGTTGAACGTAACAGAAATAAATTACTAATCAGTTTAGGGTAGAAAAGAACAGGCTCGGCAACACCGTTTATGCGTCAGACAAAATCCTTATTTGAAAACTTCTTACTTTTATCTGCCTGCGTGAGGATATAACGGTGCACCTTGTTCGCTCCTGTGTTTCGTAAACAAGGTATTTATAGTCTCTTGTTTTAAATTGTAAGCAGTCGGTGTGTATCTTATCTGAATCTGGCGCCATCGACAAGAGACAGGGGCAGTCTTCGTCTACTTGTACTATCAGTACACAGTATCTAGAAGCGACATATTCCTAACTTTACACTCATATTTATGTTATGTACTTGAACTGACTATATTAGGGCATTTCAGGCCATTTCTTGCTTTAAATACAAGTTCACTTACACGCAAGAACTTTGTTTTAGTAAATATTTTAAAAGTAGTTTTAACAATTAAAAAATAATACACTGTCACTAATTAAAAATTTTACATAATTAAAAATTGTTGATATATACATAACGTTCTAATTTTTTAATGATTTTCGATTGCTGCTCATTACCCGAGTAAGCGCTACATACTTCTAAATTATGCTATAACATTTATGAAAAAAAAAAAAAAAATACAGCGAGAACGAAGAAGTATATCACATTAGTAATATAGGCTACTGTATAAAAAAACATTTCCTTGGACATATACAGCTGTAGCAGTAATAACCATATTTAAATTTGTGTCTTAAACCACGTGTTAAGTCATAACATAATTTCCATATAAATTACAGAAATGTCATTTTGTAAATTCTCTCAGATTAAATAACCAAATTTTTACTTGCGCATAACCTGGTCACTCTAAAAAGAAGAGCATATATATATATATATATATATATATATATATATATATATATATATATATATATATATATATATATATATATATATATATATATATATATAATATATATACAGTATATATATATAATATATATATATATATAATATATATATATATACATACGTATATTTAAAAAAAATGTCTGTCATAATTACGTTATAATTAATCATGTATCTTAAATAAGTTTTTCCTTCACAACCAAAATAAAACAAAAAAAAAAAAATCCTCCGCCTACTGGTCGTGTGTTAGTGTGAGTGAGGCACGGCGCTAAGGGCGATGTTGACCGACTCATCTGGTGCGGTATCGCCTCTACCACTAGACACTGCAGTGGTATCGTAGATCACTCGCCTGACTGACACTTTCAGTGGTCGCTCCATCTTTTTATTGGTTGAAAGTTTTAAGCAAAATACAATACATCTTTCTATCGTAGTTTCATACGTATTCTGTGAGTAGTTGTTTCGCTATAACAGATTTAAATTTTCGTTTTTAGCCGTTTTAAGTGGCTTCGAAATGATCATTTTACTAAATGTAATGTTTTGGAAACTACCGTTCCGAAATCGTTTGAAGTATTTGTTCTTTTCGTAAATTCACATATTATAAATACTTCAGGGCTGGAACTGTCGGCATAACTACAAGTAATTCCCTTGCAGTGTTACAAACTTTTACCTTTAACTTTGCAAAGGGATGATTTTACAAAGAAAATCTTTGTAATATTTTTAGAGTGTACAGACAGGAAGTAATACCAATTTCGTAGCGAAAATAAGTCAAAACCAAGGATTTTTTTTTTTGCGAACAAACGTTTCATTATTTTGCAAAACGCCCACATATAATTGTGCATGGTATGACTGTTCTTAGTCTTAATATTTTTTTTCAAATTATTCCCTTTAAAAAGGTTTTGAATTACATCACTTACTTACGATGAGCAGTTTTCAATAAAATTGTAACGACCGAAGCTGTGCACACCGTTCTGCGGCCTGGGCAGATGGTCATCTTAAAAGAGTGCATGGTAGATAAATAAACGCTGAAAACATCAATTGAATCTTACGCTTTTTAAGAAGCCAATATGGAAAAATACTCAATAACAATCCTAGATATTGGTATTTGCCAACTTTATGAGTAAATATTTATCCAGAATTACAAATTCGTTACGTGTGATCTCTTGCGCCTCAGTTAAATGCACGAGGTTCCGGCGTCAGAGATTGTGCCTCAGAAGTTCGTAACATTGGAAACAATTTTGGTTTAAAACGTTGGCTGAAACTATTGTAAAGGATTACTATTGTTTAATTTTCGCAAATTGGCTTCAAGAAACCTACAGTTATAGATTAATGCTTTTAGCGTTGAATTATGTACCACGTCCTCTTAAGGCTCGATTTCAGTCGCCATATCGAATTTTATTATTTTTCGCTTTTTGAAATTCTGAGAAGAAAAATGTTAAATCGGCGACTATACCGCAAATTTTATTTACCTTGAGCTACAGTACAAGCATGGCAATAGAACTAGTTTTGTATAGTTAGGTCGAAACTTGTCGGGCAAATTATAAATACAAAAAAATTTGCCACACATATTGTGGCGTAATTATAAGCTAACAGCTAAACCGCAAGGTCTGTACTGTAGCGAAAAGTAAATAGAATTTGAGGTATAATCGCATATTTAACATTTTTCTTCTTACAATTCCAAAACAGAGAAAAATAATAAAATTCAATATGGCGACTGAAACCGAGCCTCAATGCACCGTTACGACCAGTTAGGTAAGAAAAATTGTCAGTTGAACATAGATGATATGGAAAGAAGCCTGTGGAATACGAGATATTCGAAAGCTGAATTATACTAAACGGCTTATAACTACAGGTTGTTGAACTGAAAGACAGGCACTAACTGGCAACAGTGTATCGCGAGGTAGGTTATTCACTGAGACAAGAGACAGCTCAACCGTGTGCGACGCTTGGTTGGTTGATTAGTAAGGCTGGAGGGGTAGGGAGGTCACAGGGGGTCGCGCCGTATTGCAGTGCGCAGACTCCAGTTTTTATGTTCCATCTTCCATCAGGCGGGCAGCGTTTCACAACTAACCTAGCTTCTGTCTGTCGCAGTCCCGCCTTGTTTCTTGCACGATACCCTCGATGTGCAGGGCTGTGTTCCGAAACGTTACCAAGTAACCTAGAGTAATCATAGAGTCAAGATAGAGGAAACAGGTTTTTGGAACGTTAAAGTGTAAATACGGGAACATCTGGCATAATACACAACTCATTCATGATAAACCACTTTTATGCTTTATACGTACATAAACAAAATCTCACTTTAAAAAATAATTACGTATTTTTAAATAATCATACACTCGCCATAACCTTCCCGCGAACATGAGTACTAAAATATAGAACATTACCTATATATGTATACAACAACAGATATTTTTAAAAAATAATAATATTGTCACCCATTAATTGCATAACTAGGCTACACCTGTGTCTGTTATCAACGCTTGAGTTTCCACAATTTTCAACTTTACTCTCCCTTACTGTACGAAAAAGTTTGCGTAAAAATTTTACTTAAGCAAGGTGCTCAGAGTCATTATTTAGAAGTTTTTGGACATCACCGGAGTGAGTATCATTTTTACACCAGAGGTTTTCGGACTGCCATAGAGTAAAGTTTACTCGCGGAATAACGTTTTGGAACGCAGCCCAGATGTGGATACATAATAGGAGGGAGGGTTGGTGTCACAGGAATGCGGCGTTTTCGGTGGATCCATCAGTGGCTCGAACCTCGATGTACACCGGTTGATGTTATTACAGAACATCAGTTCGACAGTTTCTTTTTTAATTTGCTGTTACGAATGAAAGCGGATAATTTTACAAATATTATTTAACATCATACCGCGATATAACTCCAAATTGAACACTTTGGTATCAGATGTAATAGTAAATATAGTTTATAGTTGAAATATACAGATTAAATAAATTATTTACTTTTGCAGTTATGGCCATGCGTTCTAGTACTTTTTTTTGTAGCGATTTTAATTTTTGCACTTAAAAGATATGAAAAATCTGCCTGGCAGTTTTGTTTCAAATCGTCTTCTCCATGTTGTCTATTTTTCCAAGGCAGTAAATAATATGGTTTTAGCTGATTATGGAGCTAACGAAATTTTGGATAATTAATTGACTTTTTGGTTGAAACCATATAACTTCTTGCATTGAAAAAAATAGCTGTCATGGCAAAAACTATTTTAAACAAAACCGCCAGATCGAATTTTTTTAAAATATCTGTCCTCGTTTAAATTTAGAAAATTTACAATCGAAAAAAAAAAAAAACAGTAGAAACTAAAGAACATGGGCGTAAGTAAAGTACATGTTTCAAAATACGAACAATTTTCTGTGCAAAAAATAACTTGATTTACTTTCTACGACCTGACATCCCAAAATTATTTAAGTTATTTCAGACTTTTTTTTTTGCGAGGCTGTGTTCCAAAATCCACCGGTGGAAGTTCCGGTGTGCACTCACCAGCTTAGATCATAGATGACAACTAGAGAGCTGATTGCCTATCCCTTTCCATGCTGTGAAGTGATTCCTAGATCTAATCAGCTGTTGATGGGCACCGAGCGAAACAAGTTTCATAATTATTACTACATAGCGGTAAGCATATTGTATTTAAATATCACTCGCATTTAAAAAAGCACATGTACAATGATTCGCTGTCACATATTACCAGCATCCATATATTCTCATTCATTTCTGTGTAAAATAAAAGTTTGTTTACATGAGCTGTTTACATTGTCTTGGCATTTTCGTTTTCCAGGAATTTAAAGAATGAATAAAAATTAACGTGTTGTGTATTGATTGTAAAAGATTCAATAGTCAATAAATCTCATTTCTCAAGGTTTTTGCAAAGGGATATCGCAACATTAATTATTTTGTAGCGGTTTTCGTATATTTTGCCTATCGCTAGATGTAGGTTTCACTACAAAGGCACCAAGCTATCTCTAGTTATCTATGCTCTCTAAGCTCACCAGACTCGCCATATTTTCAGGTTGGCTGAACTGGCGGATAAATCGATTCAACCGTGCGACAACAAAAGTCATTTACGAACGTCCGGTGTAGGGGTAGACCGGTGAATTTCCGAATTCGCGGATTGACGAAGCCAGGGGCGGGGGAGGAAGGTAGGGGTTAAACCCTTCCCCCTTCCAAGCAGTTAATAGTTTTAAAGAAAATTACTTTAAAATTGATTTTTTTTTCCAGTAGAATATTAATGTTTCGTTACGAAACATTACTAAAATAGCTCTATTTTGCACCAAGATATCGACATTTTCTCATAGTCACTGAGCAGTCAGCGAACAGGTGCTGTCTACTTGTGTACTCTAATACTATTTTTCTTGGACGCTAGCCGATAAAGGTGAAACCACCGCAGAAATTTCCTG
>PNEQ01080414.1:0-23504 GCA_003012365.1 Medauroidea extradentata
CACTTGCAACTGCTCACCGTCAAGCGAATGCGTGACCTGGCTGCCCGAAAACGGTTGAAGACCGCAAAACAGCTTACATTGACGGAGATGTTTACAAAACAATGATTTTTATTTCTAAACTTGTACCTGTACATGTTATTTATACGTATTTAAAACATGTGAAAATAGTGCAATATCAAAACGTAGCTTTTATTCTCTCAAAGGCAATTTTTTAAAAAAAATTCCGATTATCCGAAAATTTGATTATCCGAATGGGTCCCGGTCCCCATTAATTCGGATAGTTGGAGTTCTACTGTACTTTCAAATAGCATATAAGTAGAGGCACACAATTTTTGCAAATGTGAAATAACCACAATAAAATGAGAAAGTCGACTATTTCTGCTAAAAAATGTGAAATTCTCCGGATGAGCGCCTAGATCCTTGGCGGCATGGCCGGGTGCATCAGCCCTGTGCTCTGTCGTTTGGGCCTAGATCCTGTGTATGATAAAAACATGGGAAAAGAAGCTTGCCGGACAGCACAAAACTCTTATATTGCCTGGTTTGTACAGCCCGGACACCTACACAAAGGAGAGAGGACAATGAGAATATAACGTCTCTCCTTCCCTCAGCCACCTTGTACATACACAGACAGCCAGCTTGCAACTGGTGACCGGGGCGGAGAGAGACAATGGGCACACCACCGATGCCAGAAACACTGTTGTCAAGCTATCCCAAAAAGCTTTTGCTCAGCTTCGACGACATCATGGCTATTTTGAACAAGAACTTCATGTTCTGACTGAATAACGGTGGAGTGTGTGAGGGAAGAAAATTTTGAGTAGTGCAACATGCACAAAATCAATTTATAAATATATTTCCAAATGTTACCAACTTGGGTAGCCTGAGAATGGCTACATAGTGCACATTACATCGTAACACATTGTAGTTATTTTTTCACAACAGGACATGAATCACCATGCAAAAATGCAGTGTGTTGTATATGTCTAAAATGAAAGTTTTGTAAAATGAGTGAAAATACAAAAATGCGGCAAAATGCTAAATTTAATTTTAAAAAGACTATAAAATCAATTTAAATATGCTATTTTTACGAGTCTCTAGTGATAAATACTTCAAACAAAAAATCATTTTTTTGACCTAAGACAAATTTGGTCTGTCCCGATTTTACAAAGTAATTCCAGAGAACCATGACATCCTGTTCATAAATTCATTCCTCACTGCCATATTAAATCACTAAAAATGTGTTTCCTTTACTGACAGCTATGAGAAAGGCTGACAAGAAATTGCAAACAGATCATTAACTGCATAGAGATAAGTTTGGCTACTGAAGCATTTTGCAGATTTTGTCTAACACATCAACATTTAACTACAGACTTACCACCTTGTTACTTCTTGTCAACTAGTTAGAGCAGAAATAACCGACCAGTGAAGATACACAACTGTAAGCTGCTGTAGTGTCATTGCTGCCCTTGTAAACAAAAACTTTAACCAATAACATAATTCTGCATAAAGAATTATTATCAATTTTACTGTACTGTGTTTGTTTTTGTTCCGTCACTACCAAATGCACTACAAGTCTTACTACAGGATTGTCCAAAAGTCCCGCATTACAGGCAGTTGTATTGCAGTTGTGTTCTTCATGTTGTAGGTCATGGGTGGGGAAACTGCAGCCCGCGGGCCATTTGTGGCCCGCGAGGTCGATTTGAGTGGCCCGCCACATCTTCTCAGAAAAACATTGGAAATGGCCCGCAAACATTACTGTACTGAAGTGACCGCATTGTTCCACGGAATGTTTCATATAGTTTTATAAATGTCAACATTGCAACAAAAGGCGAAAGAATAGTAACATATCAATTATAGATGACACACTCTTTGAATAAAAAAGATCACGCGATCATGTAAAGTCGCGGCGAGTGTTATTATATTTCCTAGGTTCTTTCTTATCTGTACATGTGTCTCTCGCGACTTGGTGGTGGCAAGTAGTGTTGTTTTTCAAACAAAAGTTTATATTTTAGTAATTCTATACCTCAACGTTCCTGCACACGCGATATGATTCTTCTGCATTTCAACTTATTGGCAAGAATAATATTTCCGTCTATCCATACTTTTTTTTAACCAAATGCCCTACTGAACGCAGTATGTCCCGCATTTTACTCACGGTCGGTTGGCACATAGTGCGTTACGCCTTTCCTGCCACTAGCTCTATTTTTCAGTTGAAAAAAATGGCGACCTCAAGCAAGAAACGAAAGGTGTCAGATGGCCGCATGTTTCAAGAAAAATGGACTCAAAGAGTTTTTATTCGTGAACGTAGACGACAAGCCAGTTTGTCTTATTTGTGGTTTTTCGGTAGCTGTTATGAAGAAAACGAACATTGAACGGCATTACACAACAATATTTTTAATATTTTGTTCAGTATTTTTTTCTACAAAATGGTATTTTAGTTACATTCTGTGCTACTGTTTCATAATTTTTATGCTTACATTTTGTGGTGGCTTCTTCGAATATAGAATCAGACATACAGGGACTTGTAGCAGATATGCAACAGTACCTTTAACACTGGTTTTATTTATGCGCACAAGAACATTTTCGCAGCAAAACCATCAGTTGGTGAGTGAAGTTTTTTTGTACAAATTTTCTATTCAGTATTTTTTTTCTACGAAAAGGCATTTTAGTTACATTCTTTGCTGCTGTTTCATCACTTTATGCTTAAGTTTTTGTGTTTAATTTGGTTATGTTATTGTTATATTTCAAAATAATGTTGGTAGGCATTATAAAAAATTAAAAAATATTACTCATGCATAGAGTTACCCCTTATAGAAATATTTAGCTTTATATAATATAGGCCTATAGCTTAATACAAAAAATACTGGCCCGCCGTACGAAGTTGAGATATGTAATTGGCCCTCCATGTCAAAAAATTTCCCCACCCTTGTTGTAGGTGAACCATGCTATTGAAGATCCTGCTCTGTGGAACATGCATGATCACCTGCAGCTGTGTTTTGATGATTCAGGCAATTATATTGAGCACATCATATGATTTACTTCACACACATTTAGTGTAAGTTGTTCTTCCCGTGATGCGAGACTTTTGGGCCACTTGTATGTGAATTAGCAAAGCAAGAGCCGATTGTATTTAACCTTTAAACTCTACCCCCTCCCTTAATAATTGTCAAAGCAGACAGCAATGTCTACATACCCTGTTCCACGTACCCTCCTGGCAGCTTCCAGTGGGGAATGTCAGCGTAGTACCTCTCTCTCACCACCAGGATCTGCTGTTCACTGTTCACGACTACAGCACCTACACCTATCATGGTGTGAGCGAAGCGAGGGATGTTGTTAGCTTCCGTCTCTGGGAGCCACCTGCACATCATCACGTACTCTGGTTTTGCGTGGTGGAACACAAATCCATTCTGTAGGAAAACAAACCATTGTGCGTACTTACGGCTAAGTTGGTTTATCTCTCATATTCAGGTTAATTGTTCTCTTATGAGAATGACATTGTTTTCATTGATGTATAAATGAGACATTACAAAAGATTTTCAGTAACACTTTGCACATATAACCACACAGATATTGTAAAAGAAACTCACTATCACCAGCAACAAAGCAAACAGTATCATACAGTATTATTTTCTTGAAGAGACCCATAAAAATTAACCAAAAACATTTTATTTATTAAGTCCAAGTAAGTCATATTAACTGTTTATCTCGTATTAAAAGACAACACTCTAAATGTTTACTAAAAGGTAAAGATTTTACTTGGTGCTTAACAGTTAGAGTTTTAATGCTGGTGAAGTGTGATACGAGGTAAGGTGCAGTGCAAAGGATACTGGTGATCCCCAGGAAACTGAACGACCAATGGCATAATGCGGCATGAATCCTACGTGCAAAATTGAATGTTTAAAGTGGTGGTTAGCTGATAAATTGATCTGTGTGCAAGATGTCTTTGAATGACCCTAGTCGTCCTAAGCTTAAGTAGTACAGGTAATTATTCCATTCTCAACTTGACATAATAAGTGTGATGAGTACTGCTGGGTTAAGAACTGAATTGATAAATACACAACATTTCTGAAAAGAGTCAGTCCTCAAGGATGACAAGAGATGAGAATAACAGACTGTCACCATCTTGGGTTTAACGTAGTTTTTTCTTCAACTTTTATTTTCAATACATTCCTGTACATTTTTTTAAGGTGTAAACTATAACCCAACAAATTAAAAAGTGAATTTTGAAAAATTAGCTGGTGTTATTTTCCTAAAATAATTTTCCTTATTGCTATTACTGATAATATGGTACACAAGTTATTGTGCTCTGAGTTTGTCTTTTTAGCTACTTTCCTTCAAATCTGATAAATATGTACTGTGAAGCGAACAGCCTGCGCTTGGGGTATAGTTTTTCAATAAGTCAGTTGTATTTCTAGAGTCTCTGCTATTGTTTATTTGTTTGCATAATTAATGCTAGCCAGTGTTACTGACACTTCAGAACCAAGAGCTGATCAGCCTAGTATCAGTTAGGTGTAGGGCAGGGTTGATGCATTTATTAATGTCAAAAGCCCCAGTGTGTTGCCCGGCCACCCTTCTTTAAGATATTGCCTGTGAATGATTAAAGTCTAGTGTTTTTACCATTTTTGTAAGTTAATAATAATTGTTTCAATATGAGGGTTCCATGTTTGTTGTCGTAAGCCTAATAATTTTCTAAGTAAGTCATTTAGTTAAATAATGTAAAGATTATAACTTTGCTGAACAAGCAATCACATAGAAAACCCACTCTAAATGTAAAACAGCTATTGGGCCTGGCGAAACAGTACAGTAACAGAAAACCGCGTCTGGATGCAATTCCTCGTGATAAGTTTTCTCATTTGAGTATTTTAATGTTAAATAATGTGTTCTCAAGTACTGAGTAAGTTAAAATTGTTCTAAGTTCTCAATGTTCTGATGACACGTAAATTTAAAGTAAATATGTCTTGTTTGGACTTTTCTAAAACGGCATGAAATTTCAAGAAACTTTGGACTCTTGGACATTTTACGAGAAATTGATCCTTTAACAGTTATTGCAATTGTCAAGTTTTGGTATTTATTTTGAAAATATGTAGATGAGTTCACCCAGCCTGGCCATGGTGCCACGGGGGCGACACCGATAAGGGTTTACAGAGGGTACTGCAAGGTGTACGGCCGGCGATGTCCGATGCCAAGATTTTATTTAATATAATTTTTATTGTAATAATTATTTACTAAAATATTAAAATACGTCTTTAAAGTCAGCAGAATTTTGCAGATATTTTGGTGATTTTAGTTTGGTTAATTTGTATCCAGACCGGTTATTTAATCTTGCTAGAAGGTTATAGAACATTCTAACCGGAAGGTAGGCCGCCTTGGTATCTTGGGACGCCATTGCGGTCGCCGTTGCTGGTCACTTGGTTCTTGACTGCCGAAGAAGCCGGACGTGTGCCGTGTTGTGCGAGGTTCGCACGTGGTAAGCCGAGGGGTGCAAACGGTAGCCATGGGGCCAAGATGGAAGATGGTGAAAAGACTTGCTAGAACTTTTAATTATTAACTAGTTTTGCTGCTATTTGATGTGAAGGTACAGCCGTATCAACCGCGTGGCCGGCTCACTATCGGTTCATGATTTGAGTTTAGCACGTGCTATTTTTATTTTAGTTCATTTTCCGTTTTAGTTCAGTTCTCTTCAATTTTAATCTTATGTTGTACAAGAAGTTTGTACGTGCCGATGTAAGCGCGGTTACGTGATTTTGTGACAAAACAAAGTAATAAATATGGGCTGTTGATCTATCCACGTGTTTGAATGCAGTTATGCATGCGTCCATCCTTCGATACTGTAATGGTCCATGTTTACATCACCTTTGTAGTTAGTGTTGAGGCCGCGGCGTAGCTTCAGGGTAGAGACAAGGGCAACAGTGGGTGTCGTAGATATGCAGGTGGTTAATAGAAAAATGCCGACTTTCTTCCTGTAGAATTTTTACTAGCAAGGTAATTCAGTTAAATAGTTAAATTTACACCAGTTGCTACCAGAACGAATTACAAAACAATACCTTGCCCAGAGTCATGAGTCGGCTAGCAGGGTGATTAAAATAAGTTAGTTCCCTCGTTATGATTTACTACCCACGTGGTCACGGCCGCAGTAACAAAAAAAAAAACGTGAGTACGCCTCTCACGCACGGACTTGACAGTTCGTGGTAGAACTTAAGGACAAAAACAAGCAAACGTCCTGTTCAGCTCGGATTTCTACAGATCACTATCACTTGACCGCGGATCTCCCGGGTTCAGCAGCACACGGCCTACCGGACCCTCTCTCCACGCCGCCTCAACCACAAAAGACACGCTGCCAAGCTCCCGGCCCGCCACCTTCCTGTAGGACTTCTGGGAACTCTTTTACTTGATGAAATATTATTCTAAAATGAATAGTTAATAAGTTTGAATTTAAAATTCGCCAACTCCTAACTCTGGGACATTTATCCACCTTAGATTGACGGTAAATTATCTATTCAGACCAAAACCTGCTAACAAATACAATGTCTCCTGCGGAAGGATACAAACGGCCATTGTTTTAATGACCAGGTCACTACCAAACCTATGAAATTTGCAACCAAACTATTTAAACAGATTCCAACAAATAACAACCCTTAATTTAGTCTTAAATACCCATTATTACATTAGTGCAAAAATAAAACTATGGAGTCTGTACAGAAAATTACAGCAGAAACACATGGATGTGTGGTCAGGATAAGCCAGGCAACTATGGTATTATGAGTGGGCAACACAGCTGTCGGAGAGCTTCCCCCAACCCCGATATCGGGCAGAAGCCTACATTTTCCTTCTTGTTGCAGGGACGTCCCACCAATCTGGAGGCAAAGGAATAATTAATTGGGGTCTGGTGGGCCAGGTACCTTACAATACCACGAACCCTGAGGTAAGAGTAACTCACCGCTGAGACCGGAGCATATATGAGGACTGATCAAATTACTATTTTTCTTTGTGGAACATTGTAAGCAAATAAGTGGGGCTAGTATCGTCATATCAGCCAGGTGCAGTGTGTGCCAGCCCAGCGAGTGCCACCACAGTACACATGTATCAGATCAAACATTGCAGTGCACCGCAATTGCATTGCCTTCTCAAAAGATGGCAAGACTGCTAAATCAGCAGGATTATTGATGTTGACTTTATCTTGTCAAAACAGTTTCTTGAAAATGTTTCTATCAAAATAAATATTTTGTTGGAACATACATAACATGTATTTACTCAACTGCAATACTGTCTTGTGCAGTTAGGTGTAATTTTATACACAATTTACTCTTGAGCGAATACTGTACACTAAGAAAAAACTATGTTTATGAGAACACCAAGGTGTTTGGAAGCTCTGTCAGATATGCTTTCAGCAGGGATGCTGTCGCATTGGTTACCAGCAGGTTGATTGTGGATCTGTTTTGGCCCCGTAATAACATGAACATGACTTGGGTAAAATGTCTGACAGCAAAATGTGACCACTGATGTATTATGACATGTTAAGTTAAAGACGATAGCGCCTTAACACAGTCTCAGTTAAGGTGCCCAAAAACGTGTGCCTCAGTTAAGTTGTTACATCATAACCGACAATAAACGGAACACAGGTTCACTAACTGTACTCGTTTCATAACTGATAAAAGTAATTTTGTGTGCAAACTTATATGAAAACTCTAGACCAGATAACAGAGAAGTATTGTGTTGCCTCACATTTGCCCTAACCACAGAGAGGTTAGGGGACTACGCTATATAAATAGCAAATTTACTTAAAGTAATGGTATTATTTACTAAGTTGAATGGGAATAATTATTTCCTTTACATAAAATATAGTAACTAGAATAAATTTTAAAATACTTAAAAATTGCCTCCATTTAATATTGGTGCGCAGTGTACAAGTAGTTAACATATAGAACTTTTAAGTAAGAGAAGTCGGATCAAATATGACTTCAGAAATTTAGCAAAAATTTTATCATTATTAATTACGATGTGTGTAATATGTGTAATAACAAATTTTTAAAAAAAAAAATCCCAAAAAAGTTTATTTTAACTTTTTTTGCTACACATTCGTCCCATACATTTACTTCCCACTCAAACATTCGGTCAGCAGACAGCAGTGTTGTGTACAGGATATATCCTCTCCAGAAATCACTGCCATTTTTAAATATTATAGGTATCGTCCATGACTGATGGGAAGAGCCCTAGACATGGGTCAACAGTGGTAGGGGTGGCGGCGGTCGGGTTCCTTGAAAATAAGGGGGGAGCTGCAGTCGTTTGCTAGTCGCCTGAGCATTGTGAAGTCATGCGGGCAAACATTGGTCCTCTTCTTTACACGTTGAGGTTGATTCAATATGTGCTGTACGTTCATATCACACTGGAATGTAAATATCTGTGTAGGTTAGTACATCTAAATTGTTTTTCAACTGAAATTAAAATTACTAGTGTCTTTATAGGTAACTTTGATCAATTGGTAATTGTAAACATATTTTTAATTTACTTCATCACTGTCTTCTAGTGAAACTTACAACAGAAAAGTTATACACAGTGAGGGATGCAAAATCATAAATACGGTTACTGAGAAGTGTGACATTGAAGCTAAAGACGATAGCTTAGCATTTTCTCTGAGTCAAGCAACAAGTCGTGCCATTGTTTCATAGATGCAAGCCAAGTAATGGCGAAACGAATAATCAAAGTAAACCAAGTACAAAATGCAACAGTTCATTACCATAACCTGGTAAAAAAACGTAATGCTTGGCGGAAATACATTGCCATGATTGTGGATGATTTCGATAGATGTGTTTTCAGAAATACGATACATGGCTTTTATGTTCACGAGAAGAATGTTACAACAGCCCTGAAATTCTAGTTTCCATAAATATACATTTTGAGGCCCTAGGAAACAACATCGTATTCGTCAAGTCCAGTTTATGTTTTCGTTTTGCACAGTAGCGCAAGCTCCCGTGCCACCCTGACCGGCGTGATGTCACTGCGCCTCTTCCCGGGCACATTCCTGGCAGGGCTTTTCCCATCAGTCGTGCACAGTACCCATTTTAATACCAGTGTAGTATATACAAACTAGTTAGTAAGCATTACTGTAGCCACAATGAGAGAAATAAATCACTATTAATAACATTTAAAACAGTATCACAATGCCACTGTTTTTTAAAACTTAATTATTAAAATATAAAATTTTAAATTCACTCCTCCATCCAACAACTTTCAGAAAAAAATTCTAGAGCTTGCCATCACTGACTTTTCCACAAATATTTGTTCATACAATGAACACAATATGTAAGTCTCAATTAAGTAAAATATGAACATGTGTCAATGATGCTACTTTTCGTTTATCTCAATGTGACTACATATCTAATGGGTATGCTCACATTAGAAATAAAACAGTGTATAAAGCATAATTTTAACAATCTCAGCGTATTAGTACACTAATTTCTCCGGTTAAAATGTAAACACATAAAATATGCAGGAGATTCAAGAATTTTGCTTGAACTATATTTTATGACACCCATCACAAATGCACCAGTGAGACTTGCTGAGGAAAGGTACACTGCACAATAAAAAATATTTACTATTATCAATATTATTAAATCCACAGTCACAAAAATTTAAGTTAAATCGACTTGCATGTAAGGGAAGCAAATTACATTCACATTGTAATGGTATTACAGCTGTCCTACTGGAATTTGTTCACATGTTTTATTTAACAATTAATATTGAATTTCAATTAGATTGTAAAGTGCTGTTTATAATAGTGAAAGATACTGAGAGAAGCTAAATCTGAGCCACTCACTTTTGTTTTTATATATATGTATATTGCTTCGGTTATTATAATTTGTTTAGTTGACTTTAATTTTTTTTATTAAGAGTTTGGTTTGTTAGTTTCCTTTTTTGAGTGTGCTTTCTTCGTGCTTATAATCAATCCCTTGTTTCCATCCCGGTGAGCCGATGCTTCTCTTTGCTCCTTACCAACGTGTTGGTAGAACTCCGGCGCATGCGCTTGGAGGCGGGGAGAGGGAGGAAGGCGGAGAGGAGGGTTCGGGTGGGGAGGCAGGCAGTGCGTGGGCGAGAGAGTAGTATCGGCCGAGCGTCAGAGCTGGTTGGAGACGTGCCTTATGGTTGTGAGAGCTGAGTTGATTCCGGCTCCATTTCAAGTGATTATCTGCCCGGGGAGGCGGTCATTTCCATGGTGCAATCCTAACTATGGTTCAGAAGTTCGGGGTTTGCTGACATTGGAGGTAACCAGGGTCGAGGATTGGACAAGGTATGGTTGTAAAAGTGGAAGAGTCCCTTTTAACGACGTTTTCGAATGAACCGATGGTCCTGTTTAGTGCTCCATTCCTTCCTCGTGATATTGAAATTGCAAGAGCTTTGTGTGGGAATAACACGTAGGAAATAACTGAATTTGGAGTGTATTTAAACAAGTTTAGCGGCACGATTGGATGAAGTTTAATCCCCTTAGAATCGAACTATTGAATTGTGCAATTAAGGGAACTTTGTATTTGGTTTAAGCTTTTATCGGCTTCAAGCACGATTGTATTCGTCAAAGTATCGAACTTTGTAAAGAGTGTAGTTTTGATTTAATGGAAAGTGTGTTTTACAATGTGCTTTTTAGAATGTTTATGAAATTAAATAATAGGGGAGTGTGCACACATTTATGCCCGGGATCCGTTAAAATGAATGCATATTCCCCAATGAATGTATCTATGTAAAGGTTATTATGTGAGATTGGGGACTTATTACGAAGGAATTACTTAAGTGTGATAATCCTGTCACGAGTCAAATTTAGAATAAAAAGTAAAGGTTATCGACGGTGTTGTGTTAAGTGGTGAGTTATTTGTTTGATGGCCCGCACCCGCCTTTCCCACACCTTAAGAGGGGCTCCAAAGAGGGGATTTCCTGCCACGTTGTTTTTGGAATTACGAGCCATTCACTCCCGGCAGATTGTAGCCCGGGCAGAGGGCGCTTGCCGTAGAAGGGAGTGGTGGTTCAAATCTAGCAATATTTATTGATAATGTAAATAACCTAATTATTTGAATAGTTTCTGGTGATGAAATAGTAATTTATTTCAATTTTTTAATTTTATTTGATGATTTAATATATGACTGAACAGTGATCTAATAAGTAATATTAGCTATTTTAGAAATACCTATGTGTAAAGATTTTACTGCAATATCTCTAAGCAATTGTGGACGTTATTCTCTATGCTAGATTAATATTTGTTTTGTTTTTTTCCAGAATAAGAAGCATTGTTGTTTAAAAAGTTTGTTTTTCAAGTTAGTTAATTTTTGGAAGGAATATTCTTATTATCTGCTTGACTCCCAAACTATCATGATGTGAATTTTACGGTAGATTGAAGGAAGCGATGCCAAGATCGCATATACCGTCACCATAAGTCAGAGGCTCTATTGGGAGAGAGCTATAGTTATTGCAAATCAAAACATAAGTATGCCAATTATAGAAGAAGCAAATTTTTATGTTAAATTAGAATAGTTTTTGAAGTGAACCTGAAGTCATCATGGGAAAGTAGTAAGAAATTGCCTACGAGCCTTCAGACTTAATTACATGTATGTATTTGAATGAGTGCCTTTTCTAGTAAATTTGGCTTTGCATATTATACATCTTAGTATGACTGAAAATTAAGTATTTTCTTGATATTTGCTCGTATGTTTTACGGGTAAATGAACTAGACAGTTTCTATTGCAAGACTAACCAGAGGTCTGAGAATTCCTTTGAATTTTTTGTTTTTCTGACTGAAGTAATTAACTAATCACTAGCCGAGGTATTAATTGATGTTGAATGGAATGGTTTTGTGTGGCTGTAATGGGGATGGGAAAGATGGTATTTTTGTTAAATATAGTGTATGGAGTAACACCTGCATCGTACCCATTAACATCTATGACTGAAAATCCTAGAATAATTTCTATTGATTAAACAAATAAAAAAAAAACATTCAATATTTTATTTGTATTATTTCTCAGTTGATGAATATGATAGTAGCCTATATAGGGCAATAATAAGTTCATATTATCCTTATATCATTACATAGTACAACATTCCTTATTTAAAAGAGATCTTTACTCACATTTTAGAAAACTTTATCATTATTGTACGAACAAGAAATATTAATAATTATTAATAATATTAGAATTTTTGTCTGCAGTAGCACTCAAACTACAAAACTTCCAATTTGCAGTCCAAAATGCTATAACCACACTGCTATCGACACCTTACAGCTAAAGCATTTTCAATCATATTAAACCACTGTATACGAGGTAAAGAGAAATCTGTGTACATCTTAGAATAACTTTTTCAACTTATTTGTGCAATTTGACTCTACATTGAGGGTTGTTTTTATTTGATGTAATTATCCATACAAGTAAGGGGATGTTAAATTTTATTTATCAGGTGTAGTTACCTTTCTTTTTTGAGTGTAGTACTTAGTTTCCAATCACAACACAAGCAAACTACTATTTTTTAGCAAATTCAACAATCTGAAGCCTTGTAATTTATTCATTGGCAAAAAGAAAATGTCAGAATACTTTTAAACTCTTGCATGCGACACAAGTTACTAAGCTTCAGGCATACCAACTTCATGTTATTTTGAGTATAAGTTAAGATGCCATATGCACGGCGAGAAGCTTATGACGAGAAGAAACTTAATCAATTTTTTCGTTTAGCACCATAAGCTGCAAGTCTTGCATGTGACGCCTTATAGTTAAGACGCCTTATACGAAAAGATCCATAATCAACGTGCAGGTGGCTGCCAAGGAGGCAGAGTACAAAAGTTGTAGGAAGGGAAGCGACTGCATGAGTCTGTGTTGGAAGCTTCTTGCAGAAGTGAAGTAGATCACAGGCAGCTGATGTGGTTGTTTACAAGAGAATGTTCACGTTATTACCTGACAACAGACTGAACTGCAAGTTACTGTGTGCTCACCTGGCCTCTACTGTCTGTCAACAGTTTGTGTGGTGCGCCTAAAAGACTTTTCACAACAATGATACAATGTCAAGTGTAAACTGCCCACTACTCCAGTAATGTGGGTACACAAAAGAACCTGCAGCTAAAAATGTCACAAGATGTTTCTGTTGAGTATAGGTCAATGAATTCTAGCCTGTTGCCAAATAATAATGACAAGTTTCCATATCTCGTATCCTCATAAATACAAGCGGTGTATCTGTTGTACAACTGGTGTCCCTTTGGTCTGCAAGATGAGAAAAGTAATGCCATCCGTAAGGTGTTTGTCCACCGCACATCCTATACACCCAGAGTATTTTCAACTATCCCGAATTCAGCTGAACATTAACTATATAATGCCCTAAAGGAGCTAAATAATTAATTAACTAAGACATCTGGCCCAGACGGCCTTTAATATATATATATAACATAACGCACAAAATAAATGTGAGTCATTATAATTGAAAGTTTCGCCTATACAAACTGATACCTTCTAAAAAATAAAGTATTGTAACTATTCCACCACCTTAACCCCTTCAGTGTCAGGATTTTTTTACAGTGTTTGCAAAAAATATTCAAGGTTTTTAAATGCATTAAACAATAAATACATGTATGTTTTTTTAGGTAACAAAAATATTCATCTAAAAAATTAAAATTTTATTTTTATTTTTTATTAATATTTTATTTTTTTTCCTACTGATTTACAGCCCGAGATATCTCGAGCATATATCTTAAGGGGTGAGGCCCCGAGTCGAAAAAGATGCCAGCTCGTACACTTCTTGCTGCATTTAATCAGTTTATTTCTGCCTCAACTCTGTCTCAGAGAAAAAGCCACTGGCCAGCTCTTCCTAAAAATTGCTATGCTCTCAGGAACAGTCATATTGGATACTGATGATCCACTGTATTTCCCTACTCCATCAGCATTAAATATGCCAAAACGTTAACCTCATCACATGCAGGCCTGTTAGTTCAATTCCCAAGGGTTGTAACCAACAGACTAGACCCTTTTTGTGCACACTAAATATGTAGTGTTTCATAAAGAAACGTGTACCGACTGCCTCTTGTTACTGAATATTCTACTGTTGGATGGTGGACAGATCCACACAAAATTAGATTTGCAAGAAGCATATCTCCAGGTCACAGTTGATGCTACAGCAGAGAAACTCACTGTGAAAACAAATGAAGAGACTGTTGAATGTAATGAGGTTACCTTTTGATATTAGTAGTGGACTAGCCATTTTCCAGTGATTAATGGATAGCCTACACTTCTAGCACACATATTACGTAATTACCGTGGTTTTGTTTGATGACATTATTATAACAGGGCGTCATGAGCTTGAACATTATGACCATGTTCACCAAGTACTGGGGAGATTATAACAGACAGGGCTCGAACTAAAAAAGTGTTTTATCACAGTAGACTCAGTTGAGTGTATGGGACATAGGATTGACGGGAGGGACATTCACCCTTTAAGAAAGCCATTCATAATGCTTTTGAACCACAGACCAAGAAGGGGCTCCAGGTCTTTCTTGGGTTGCTCAATTTTTATGAACGGTTATTTAAACAGATCAGAAGTTTTGGAGCCACTGCATGGATTGCTTGATGCTGGGGTTCAGTGAGAATGTACAAAGATATCCCCACAGGCTTTCGAGATAGCAAAACAATTACTACAGTCAGATCTTGTTCTGGTCCACTATGACTTCACAAAACCCTTCATCCTAACTTGTGATGCATCTGAATATTGAGTAGGAGCTGTCATCGCTCATTAACTGAGTGAGGAGGTAGATGTTCCTACATTTTTTGCATCAAGGAACTTATAAAAAATTGAGCGTAACTATTCGCAGTTAGACAAGAAGACACGTGCGATGACATTAGGTGTTTACAAATTCAATCAGTAACTTGTGGGCAGGCCTTTTAAAATAGTAATAGACCCCAAGCGACTTCTCCGGCTATTATACCCTAAAAACGCCACTCCAGCGGGCCGATTAAATATGAGCATAAAATGTTTGTACCAAAGCAGCGTAGAACAAGGAAAACACTCAGCACTTGCAACAGCCAACGCGGGTGGAATTAAATATGCCAGACGCAAGTGGGTGGGACACTCAAGAGACTCTGCAATTTTATTTCCTCAGCCCAGTATTCAAGGACAAATAAGAAACTTCGTAACAAATTCATTCGGAACTGTTCTAAAACAGTCGGGTCCACTTCTGCCAGTTGCTCCCGTTTATCCATGTACCAAGCGCGAGTCTCACCTGTGTGTTTGCTCTATGGCCCTATGTATTTTATGACAGCATTCTTCTTTAACCCGGAAATAAAGTGTTTCTTGTAAAAACTTTCAATATGCATATGCAGTATGTCTGTTTCATTAACTGTTGAAATGGTGGCGTGATAAAATATTAATATTCCACATGTTTTGAGTGAAGATTCTGCAATAGTAAAGTGATGTGTTTTATTATTCCTAAGTAACTTCCGAGCGTTTAGGCCTACCGTATTTTGCAAGTGTCAATACTACCATTGATTGTGATGGAACTGTGAATTATCTAATAATATTTAGAATATATTTTTATGTTTTAATTGCAGTTAGGTAATGTATACTTCAGGAAATAATTGGCAATGTTTATTGCAAATATATCAGACTATTTTCCCGCATTGTCTTTAATTGAAGCCATGTTCAAAATTATGCATTCAGTTTACGCTGCGTTCTTTAGATAACTGATGTTAAATTTACTATAGTTTGTATTTTTGTTGTAAATTTTAAGTTTACATCACCAACAACACGTCATCGCTTCGACAGTGAAAGACATATTTATGTTGCATAACTATTCATCTTCAAGAAATGTAAAACCAATTTTAATGACAATTTCCCATGGAAAAAATAAAATTGTCTACATATTGTTTTCACTGTACTCAATTTTGACAAAGCACAGCTGCCAAACATGACATCCATTTGTGAAAGGCTAAAATGTGTAATTTGCACATGCTGGTGCAAAATTATTTGTGACTAGGGTCTAACTCTGTGCAAATTTCTGTGCGTTTTTTCACCAGTCACGTTACTAGTTGCGCCTCGCACAGAGCATATTTATTCCCAATATGGCAAGGTACAAAGTAAATTTTGTGTTGAGCTGCCTGAAGACGATATTTAATCAGGCTCCTAGTGTGACTCGGAACCTAGAGGCAAGCAAATCACCAGCAAAAGATGGTTTCAAAGGTTCCAGGGGACCTTCATTGTTCCAGGCAGATTATGGGTCGTACAGACACTCAAAAATGACAGAATTATCTGCCCAAGCGGCTGCACAATTTTGTGACATCTTCATTAAGAGGGGAACCTGATATGTATAAAGGTAGTGCTAGAGTATTTTTATGTGTTAGAACGGTAGCAATGTACTAAGGGTAGGATATATATTATATACTATGGTTGGTAGCTATGCACTAAAGGTAAGGTGTATGTTGTGGGTGAACTTTTGACAACAGGCCAGTTGGAAACCGTGAGGACATTGCTAAGCTAACGTGTAATTGAGATGGAACATACGAAGTAAATACAAGTGTATTGTAATTTTATATCTTGTCTTGCAATGCAAAATAACATAAAAAGTCTACTGCCAATTCATTTAGTAAGACAGACAGCAAATATATAAAATATTTATCTTATTTGGAATTCCTGCTATTATTAAACATTAGATTACATGTAGGTGTTTAGCTACAGCGTTTCTGGTGCTCTATAAAACCGGGACACATGTCTAAGCAAACCTACCTAACTACAGCAGATAACTCTTTGTTAATGCCTGAACGTGGTATAAGAAAGTCGTACAAGCACCCAAAAAAACTTATCCACACACATGTGGTAGTCCTGGTTAAGAACAAACATATTTAGTTATTATTGGAAACGATAATGTAAGAAATATTCAAGAGACAATTTACATGCAGACAAACACAACACAACCATTTGAAAAAGAAGTAGGTTACCTTAGCTAAAACTGGAACCCAATCTGATTGTTCCAAGGACACTTTGAACCAAATCCCACGGGCATTCTTCTTCTTCCACTGAGCTAACGATGCTGGAAATAAAATAGTAACAACTATGCATAGATAACTAGAGAAAGAAATTTGCTAAAATACAGAAGCACATGCCACTGTCATTACTGCAAGGAAAGAAAGGAAGGGGAAAGAAAGTCGTTGCTGAGCCTTTGTTGTGAATGGATGTATCCGCTAACTTCAGCACCATCACAGCCTGTAGAGTGCCCTTGATACTTAACGATGCCAACTACCAGGTATGCTCGAGCTGAGACAACTTTAGCTATAGTCTGTCTCATGTAACTTTTCTATATTTTGACATTTCTCTTCTAAGAAATCTGCCTGGCAGTTCCATTGTTTAGTGCTTTAATTCTCTCTGGTTTTCTGGGAAAGCAAGGCCTCTGCAATCCTGTTTCCAGACATACTTCTCAGAAGTGAAAACTGTCAAAATATGGAATACTTACATGAGATAGACAATAGTTCGCTGTTTTAATTATTTAGGCAAACTTGTAATTGCTTAGCAACGTGGGAAAACTAAAAGATTACTGCCTGCTATCCTCATTGCAACACACCAGCTCTTCTTCAAATAGCTTATCAGTGATTAGTGTTGGCTTAATTTAATTATAGTCACTAATTTGAGTAGGCTAATTCCTGCCACCCTCACAGGCCTCAACCCCTTGCACCATGACTGACATAAAAAAATTTAAAATATAAGATTCTGTCCCACAACAGACAGACAGCCACAAGGTAGAAGCCGAGAGCTTCCTCTTGCAGCAGCACACACAGCAGCTTAACTCCAATCAGGCCCCCAAGAAGCCCAACCTTAGGCCAATAACAGTCTAATCATACAAAGGACTGAAACTTTGGCCAACTGAAGACTTACGTTCAAGGACCAACGCTGCCCACTAAAAATTGTCTAGTCCCATGGGTGTGCAGTACCTGACGCAGACAGTAGAAGACTACCACCTAGCCATCCACATGCTGGAGGAGATGAAAGTAGGCTTCAGTGTGCTCATGCCACAAAGTGAGCTGTCCCTCAAGGTTGCTACTAAGTTCATGGAAAAACTCTTCTCATGTCATGGATCAGGGACGAGCTGCACAAGCGAGGCTTAAAGCCAATCAGCATCAAACCAAAGTTCTCCACTCAAGATCGGCAGCCCCCCTCCCCCACGTTTGTCGTGAAACTGCCTAATACTGAAGAGTCAAAGGCTATCTTTGACCTGGTGGACCTGTGTGGACTACTAGTCGAAGTCTAGGACTACCAGCGCCCCACCTCAGTGTAGCAACTGTCAAACGTACAGCCACTCCAGTAAGCCCCACCTCGCTACTGCAAACTGGGCCCTGGAGAACAAAGATGACAGGTCAAAGAGATTCTGTGTATGTTGCCAGGGCAAACATGATGCCAATTACAAGGGCTGTGAGGCCTATGAGATAGAGAAGTAGTGCTTCTTGTCTCAAGATCAGAGGAAAAAGCGCTAGCAGCAGAGTAGGGCTTCTCTGCAAGCACAGAGCCAGCCCCCGACCTCGTACTGGGCACCCCTGCGCGCCCTGGGTGCAAACAGGCCTCAATGGCGGAGCACAGTCCTGAGGTCACAAAGGCAGCACTCCCGCTAGATCTTTGTGCCTGGATATGTTCAAAGTGTGTATGTTACTACGAGTAACATGTAAAATGCATTTCATGCCATGCAGGGCTATTCCGAAGTGAATTTTTACCCGCCCTGAGAAACCTTCACAGGCCACATGGACAGCAACCTTCCCACACAGGACACAAGGAAAAATGTCACACGGCACATTCAAAAAAATCTAAAAAAGAGCCTGTCAGCTCTTGCCTAGAGTAGACTGCCAAGTCAGCTGCTCCCTACAAGCCCCTGGCACCACACCAGGATAGGCCAGTCATTCAGACAAATCAGGAGCAAGCAGCCACGAGTATAGCAACTACCCAAGACAGTGTGAGTACGAACACAACCCTAGCGCAGAGCGTACCTGCCATGACCCCCACCTTAAATTAATCCCTTAGAGTAGAAAATACCCCAAAGCCTCAAGGCACAGGCAAACCCCCGCGTTGAGGGAATTCTACACTCAGTTGTGCACACTGCATGTGATCTGGTTGGATCCAAGCAGCACCCTGGAAGATCAGTGCAAGGCCACAAATGGTTTTCCTTAACTGCTAGAGCAATGAGCCGCTCAAATTCTTCCCAATAGGGAAGGCAAACATACCTGCAAACAGGCTCCTCTCACTAAATAAAATTACATTCTGGAATGCTGCAGGCGTCCGGAATAAAAAGCAGGAGCCTGAAGATTATCTCAATCGCCACCAGGTACAAATTGCAGCAGTAAATGGAACACATTTGCACCCACAACACTATTTCTCTGTTCCAGAATATTTCTGCTTTACAAAGGTCTAAGAAAATTATGCAGGAGGTGGTGTTTTGATATTAATAAAAAACATAATAAACTGCCACGCAGCAAAACAGCCATTATTAAATACTCTTGAAGCCATGGGCATTATTTTTCAAATCGGCGAAGAACATATATCTTTATGTTCCGTATAGTGTTTGCCTAGTTGCACACAATCACACACAGATTTAAATGAATTAATAAATGTCTCCCCTAATCTCCTGGCTGTCTGAAACCTAAATGCTACCTGGGACTGCAGGGTGCAGACAGCCAATGGGAATGCATTATTTAATCACCAAACTAGATATAAATACAAAGTACATGCGCCTAATGAACTCACTTTCGAACTCTCGTAGCTAAACTTACATCCAAAGATATAGAATACTGCACGGTGTATAGGCCATAATATGATCTATACACTAGGTGTCATACACAAATTGGCCTCAGACCTTTACCCAGTTCACTTAGTTTTTGACCAACTTGCAACTGACAAAAGGCCAATTAGAAAAACTAAAGATTATAAACAAGTGAATTGGCCAGTATTTAAAGAGTATCTGGACAAGGAACTTAACATGCCAGCTACTGTTAGCACCCCTGATGAGGTAAGAGACTGTGATTGAGCACATCACAGAGCTAATTCAACTAGGAATTAATATGTCCCTGAAAAAAAAACCCAACCTACTGTGATTTTCTGCTTGACAATATCAGGTGACTAATCCCTCAAAAAATTGCCTGTGCAGGCATTACTCGCTAGGCAGAACCAGGCAAATCTGGACACAATTGAATTCACTTGGAGAACAAATTTTCCACTGGCAATCTGACTAGTAGAATAATAAATTTTCCAGCCTCACCATTACAGACAATAGTCTATAACACTTAGCTAAGGCACTTACAAACAAGTGTGACCCAATCCTGCCTCTTTAAGGTCCAGCAGGAATCGCCTACATGCCACAGCAAAAAGCTGAAGCTACTGCACATCACTTAGAGTCTGTTTTTATACAGAATGTCCTGCCCAGCAATCCCGCACATGTGTTACAGATTTATAGGGACCTCCGAGTGCAACTTCACCAGCCTTCAACTGACGGACCAAACTTAACGCACACTGATGAGGTTAAACGTATTATTAAACATATATAACCTAGTAAAGTGCCTGGGTTTAATTCCCTGCAAGCCATAGTCCTTAAGCAGCTTCCCGTTTCTATGCTTGAGGCTCTGGCTGGGTATATAAATGCAAGGATGACACTTGCCCACTCCCCAAGCCCTATAAATGTGCCAACGGAATTGTTTTCCCTCAGACCGGGCAAGGATCAGACCTTGCCATAAAATTATAACTCCATAAACCTCTTAAGTTTACTCTCAAAAGTGCATGAACATGTCCTGATGCGCCGAATTGAATGTCACATTAGAACTGTAAATATTTTCCCTAACAAACAATTTCACTTCAGTGCACGAGTTAAACTGAACAAATCACAACCACGTTTGACTGGAGACATCACAAGGTAGCAGTCTTTCTGGATGTAGAGAAAGCATTCATCAAGGTATTTCATGCCTGATTACTGTATAATATGCTTGATAAACAATTCCCAGACAGCTATGTAAAGACCACTGTCTTGTATTTAGCAAGGTGCTACTTCGCTAGAATAATCCAAAGAGCAACCTCACAATTTTAAGAAATTACGGTAGATATTCACTAGGGCAGCATACTAGGTGCAATTTTGTATAATTTATATACCCACGACATTCCACAGTCCCCTAACTGGCATATGAACCTAGTTGCATATGCAGATGATACTGATGTGTGTATATGATGTATTTATATTCACACACACGATCCATAAGTGCAGCGACAGCCGCTCAACGAGCCAAGGAAATGCTCAATGAGCTAGAAAATTATTATTTACAATAAATGTGGATAAAAACGGAGCAGTAGTACACATACGCCACCCCATCCCTGCCAATCTCCCTCACCTCGCGCTCGTTAAATGAAAACATTCTGTCTAAAACTGAGGTAAATATTTAGGAGCTAGACTGGATAAAAGGCTGACATGGCGATGGCATGTAGTAAACTTAAATCAGTGGTAAATTGCAACACCAGTCTTAGGCTAAAAAATGGACTAATAATTTGTAATAGTATGATCCATCTCA
Source organism: Medauroidea extradentata (assembly GCA_003012365.1). NCBI lineage: Eukaryota > Metazoa > Arthropoda > Insecta > Phasmatodea > Phasmatidae > Medauroidea > Medauroidea extradentata. Next base: position 21,528 of record PNEQ01080414.1, read on the forward strand.
TTATTACTTACGTAGCCCCTCAGTGAACATATTGAGCGAAAATGGACACTCATACATTATAAGTACGGCAAATAAATAACTTAAGACTGAACTAGATACACCTACAAGATACTTGCAAGCAACATTAAATGCTGGAAATAGTTTTTCTCAAAATGGCAGAGTAATTTTATGTCTCCTTACCAAGTAAATAAAAAATCCACTTTTTGCTGGCCATTGGGAACTGAGATCCTGATGAAAATCAACACAACAAGTGATCCAAGTCACTTCTAGCACATAGGCCTCCTTAGTTTTCTCGGTCCAGAACTAGCGAGGACTGTGATCAGCCCCGCTGCAACGGCAAGTTAGAGAAAGAACCCTTGTCCAGCAAGTTTTCTAAACACATTTCTTGGTCTGGAACATGAAATACACTGTCCGATGTCTTGCCCTAGCAATTGCACAGCTAATAGTTATTAATTAGCTGTACGTAAGTCAATTACAAACCTTGAGACGCCCTAATAACTTAAAGCCTGGCCAGCCAAAGGTGACTGTCTAGTCACCAGAGGCGCAAGCTGGGCCACTTATAAGAAATAAATTGTAAGTAATTTAATCACCCTCCCCCCCAATGAGGCCTGGTAGTTTGGCCCACTTTAATATCCTGTGCCTGTGCTGACGAGGGCTGACAACACCGCTTGCCATGTTGCTTAAGCCCATCTGTAAGCCTTCAGCACCAGTACTGGTCAGAGCTGGCATAGCAGGAGCAGCACAATTACACAACAATTACAAGCCACTCATTGCATGGGAAACCTAGGTTTACTCTCACGTCTAAGTAACTTTAATTGAGCTGCTTTCTCTACAAATTCAACACCAGCGAATCACTGTGTAGTTCACAATGAATAGTAAATTATATTTTGCAGAGCCTTAGGCTCTGCGTCAACTGTTGTTGAATTTATATTGCAATTAACACTGTACAATTTACACTTGTAGTAGTAGAATTTTTTTAGTGTAAGAACTTTCTGTAGGTCAGGAATGGCCGAGGGCTGTGATTGGCCGACAGGACAGCCAATAATATGAAGACTGCTGGAGCAAAGTTTTCTGCACCCAGACCAAGATCCAGAACCATAGTTTTTTCACTTACACTTAATTTTAAACAAGGACTTGTTCATCAGTTCTGCCTGAAAGTCAGCACAGTGTACTAATTTGTGTGTTTTGTAAGTTTGTTTGAGGTATCGACTAGGGATACGGGAAACCAATGACTGCCCAATCCCTCTCTGCGCAATGCATGTCACCTTGCATGAATTCCCTCCCTCGTAGGCGTACAGGGGGTTCAGATCTAAGACGCACTTAGGTCCCGCTCCTCCCCAGGATTTTCACCAAAACACAGTAGATTAGGGTATGTTACGAAAAAAAAAAAAAATAATCACTGTAACTGGCCAGTTACAGTAATTGGTATACGGAAAAAACAATTTTTTAAGAACACAAGCGGTAACAGGTACAAAAATTAAGTAATACCTACATACTGTGTACTTGTTTAGAATAATATTTCAGTTCTGAAATGTCATTAAAGAGTTTGCATGAGAAAAACCTATATCTTATTTCTGGAAATGCGACATTAACTAACTTATGTTCCAACAACTATGTACTTGCTTAACAAAATGGAAGTGTTTAAATCAGGACTTTGACACTGATGTCTCAGCTGGCATGTTTAATTCTTGTAATTACTACACTGTAAAAAGTAATCCTTGTCTGTCAAGTTTTATCAATATGACTGCATGCTAAGCTTCTGTATCATCTCTTGCCACTGTAGCACCTGGCCGAGGTAACTACATAAAAATAATTAAAGTTTTATCTAATTTGCGAATAAAAGAATAAAGTTTTAATATGCAAGTTTAATATCTCTAAAAGCAAGCAATTACAAGCGGTGAATGTGACTCTACTTACGTTCACTTGGAGAAGCTGACCAAACTATCCCTAACAATAAACTTAATATGAACAGATTCA
>PNEQ01080415.1:0-23507 GCA_003012365.1 Medauroidea extradentata
CCCATCTGTGTTTGCAGGTCGTTTACATTGCGGCCTGTTGCTTCTGCTACCCGTGCCAACTCCACTGCGTCCTTGAACGTCAAGGTATCCTTCGTTAGAAGCATACGCTGGAGGGTTGTGTCGCGAATGCCACACACAACCCTGTCGCGCAACATTCTGTCGAGGTCGGTAAAATTGCAGTGGATGCTGAGTCGCCGCAAGTCTGCCACATAATCCGCTATGGATTCGCCGTCGTGTTGGTTCCTGTTGTGGAATTTAAAAGACTCCACTATCTCGCTGGGCTTGGGCTCGAAATGCCGTGTGAGTGTTGCCAAAATATCAGCGAGTGCCACTTCGGTTGTGGATTTCGGAGCCACCAACGAAGTCACCAAGTCGTACAACTCGGCCCCGCATATCGTTAAAAATATTGCCCGTTTTTCCTCATTATCTTTGATTTTGTTGGCCACGAAATAGTACTGGAGTCGTTCCGAGTATGTTTGCCATACGTCTCGCCCTGGAATGAACTCGCCGAAAGCGGGAAACATCGCCATCGAGACAGCTTGTTTACGTTTTGCGCGTGCGCGCCCGAGTCGGAAACCTCGTCGCCACTGTTACGTTCTTACCTGCTCCATTAGTCGAAGGCGTCGAGTACCCCGCGGGTGCTCTGCATGACTGTTTGAATTACCGCCCGTACTCGTACGTTCGTCTGGACTCGCGAGTTACCGAATACAGATTGCGCGATCTACACAACACCAGCCATCTTGCAGCCAGACCTCCCAGTCAGTTCTGCCAACCGTTGTAACCGTCATTGCCTGTCATCATATACACTTAACTATTTACACAACACACTTCCATGTCATTCTGTACACATAACTATTTACACAGCACCTACCACACGACACTGACACTGCCTCTTCAGTTAACTATGTTATGTCTGTAACATGAAGAGGTAAACTTGATTACTGTTTACTTCAGCATCAGTGCTGGCAGTATTTATAACAAAAGAATTGAAATGTGTGTTTTCTGATTTGGAATATTAGCAAAGATTAAACTGTGAAATACTTCCTAGGACAAATTGGTTACTAACACAGATGAGTTTTGTGCAGTAAGATGCAGTAATGTGAGAATTTTGTGTTATGTACTTAGGGAAAAGTGGTAAAACCCGGGGAATTTTGTTTCCAGTTACTGTATCTGTTACCATGGATTAGTGTAAAGGTCAGTTTACGATGCACACAAGTACGCTATAACTGTAACACCCTGAAAGAGTATAAGAACGAAGACATTCTGTTTACGATGGCCTTGTGCGTCCATGTAGTCTGTGTTAGAAATTGGCCGCTGGTGTCAGCTGTTAGTTTTTTTGTTTCGGTTGGGCCGCTATAATTTTTTGTTTCTTATTGATCTGACGTATTTGATGTAATTATTAGAGATGGTAAATTTCCTACGTTTTCCGTATTTGCTGTCACTTTCTTTTTTCTCCTTTAGCCATAGTTAAATACGTGACATGTTTTTCTTATTCTAAACCTTGTTTTGCCAATCTGCCTTGGAAATGTTTTAGAGCAAATTATTTCCTAAGGCATTCCTTGTAAATATGTATTGTATTGCAACTAAAACAATAAAGGTATCTTAATTCGTGGATTACCTTACCCTCCTATCCTTACTTGTAACTCAGTCCCACGCTGCTCACAAACTGCACAAACGAAGCATTTCATGACAGCATGCTAGCTGCTGTGTTGTTCCTGTATTTATATTTAAGTAAAAAATACCCTGCAACAAATATGAATTAGTTCATCTGCCACAGTATAGGGTTCATTTACATTATACAAATAAACATAGTTTTAGTATTATCTTATTGTAAACATAAAAATGTATGTAGGTAGGCAAATTATCACATTAAAATATAAAGACATAGCTCAATATTTCTTCATATAACAGCACAAATAAGTACAACCGCTTTTTGATAACTGCATGGTTGTGTTACACTACACTAGTCACATAAAAAAAGTTTCGTTAGTTAGCCTACCTTCTTCGATAATTTAATTTTCCAAGAATATTATTTTCCATCATATTGTTATCCTAAGGTGGTTGAAACGATTTGGTAAAAATTTTACCGAATTTGAAGACCGAAGGTATAGGCTACATTCAATACGTTAATTAAATAATTGTACGCCACATATATTAAAATTCACGCATACACTTTAATTTTAACTTTCTGATAGGTGGGAAGACGTTTAGAAGGTAGCAACAAGTGTATCTCAACTTGAAAATAAAATGTATTTTTCATAGCACGTATCAGAGTGTAAATACAATATTGTCGCCAGAGATAAGTATATATCGGTTGCTAAGCAAGGAAGGCAGAAGTGACGTTGGGCAGAATTATTCTTGTATACTGCGTTTGCCTGAAACCCTTTACGGTAGGAAATAAAATATAACCATTTCATACACGTTATGTCGACGACGTAATTATACACGGTACGTATGCATCACCGTAAACTGTCTTGTAAGGAAACCTAACTTTCATTTCCTTACGCTTACGTTTGCTACGCACATGTTTGCGTTGTAGACAGACCTTAATACTGTAAAATGACGTAGTTGAGGTTATGGCTACAATGAAGTCTAGTTTAACTTCTTTGGCTTACGCAGGTATATTTGGTTATGTAGAAGTGAAATATTACAGCTAACCATAGTTATATTTGGCAGGAATGTACTTGTGTTTCAGAATTATTTTAGCAAAGTTAACTTAATTTGAAGTAGTTCAGTATGTATTTAAACAGAATGTGTGGTAGGAAAGTCGCTATGTAGTGTACATGTAGATATGCAGGGTGGCGAGCGACTGGGAAAACCTGGGAAAGTCGGGGAATTTAAGACGTCTGGAGAAGTCAGGGAATTCTCTAAAAAAAACCTGGAATATAAAAATTTAGTAAACGAACATTTTCGTAGGTGTTATTAACACAACGTACCAATTTTGAGGTTTCACATATTTTCGTTCCTATATTGTAGTTGTGTGGAACAGTGGATTTGATGCGTGGTACCAGTTTTTTAACTAAAGTACAATTTTTTTTTTCAGTTGTGTACCAGAATTTTTAGTGGTTACTGCCATTGTTGCCTACTGCCAGTGTTGCCAGACCAATGTGTTGTGGTGTTTTCGAATTTCCACAGTGGTATAAAATTACTCTGCCGTGGTGTTTCTTGCATGTTGTTTGCAAAATGCCTTAAATGTTAATGAATTTTTAGTTAATAAAGTGGGATTTAAACAGGCTTGGCAACATAAGATCCACAGTTCGCTTTTGTTCTTACCGTGCGGCATGCTGATAAGTTAGTTCGTTGTCGGTTGTTTGTTTACTTGGCGTGGGTGTAAATTTTTTTCTTGCAAGAATTAATATCTTCCGTACAAGTCTGAAGTCTGTGGATTTAATGTATTTTGTCTACCGTACCGCGTAATGGAGCAACAAGCCTGAATTTTTTGGCTTGTGCAGTGACTGTATTAAAAAGTTGTAGCATAACGTGATCTCGTGTGTGTTTATGAAAATGATTAAGTGCATTAATATATGTGGAAATATTTCCACAATGTAATTGATTTAGGATCATGACACGAAGAAACAGACTCTATTGGTTAACCGATCCTACTATCAAATGAATCACGAAGAATTTTTCTTTACGCAACATGGGCTGGTGTTCCGTTATGAGCCATATTGAAGGCAGAAAACTCTAATAGTAGGCTGGGAGTTTAAACTCTGTGAAGGTAGGCCTAGATGCTTTTTCAAATCTGTACCATGTGAAACAGCATTGTTTCCAGATTAGTGTCACAGCAAAGAAACTTCAGTTATGGCGAGATAAGAATTGTTGTATTTGAATATTCCCAGGACTTTGAACCTTTGTAAATAATGAAAATATGATAGAATTTCTGCAAGGTGAAGTTACATTGGTAAGTAGTGTTCAGCTTCAAAAAAAAAGGTAAATATTATTACTACTCATCATGTACCGACCAAACTATTGATTTTAGACATATTGTTTACTGATGAAAAATGTTTCTAGAGATGTTCTAAATCCTATGTAATTTTTTTTGTTAAGGTAGGTTTGTCAGAAAGTAATATCAAAGCTGACAGCTCCATCTAATAGATTTATTGCTCGGGTCTGTCACCACTGTGAATTTTATTATTATTCACATTTTTGGAAATTCTGAGAATAAAAATGTTAAATCTGTGGTTGTACAACAGATTCTATTTACTTTGTGCTACCATACATGTTAGTATTTAATGCTGCAACCACTCCTGCAAATTATGAATATAAAATATTGACTGATTGCAGTGTAATTATACGTTAACACTTAACCGAATACTGTTATCATTTCACAAAGTTAAACAAATAATTTTTGGTACAACAGCAGATTTTACATTTTTTCTTTTGGAATTTAAAAAAAAATTAAAAGTTAAATATCCCAATATAGAGAGTAAAGTAAAGCCTTTGAGGGGAGGGGGGGGGGGGGGGTGTTAGGCAATTTTACAGTATTTTCAGTTTTTGAGCAAAAAATTTATTAAAATTGTGCTATAAAAATGTTCTCTTCGACGAAGCATACAAAATATTTTTGGTAAACTGCTTAATATAAATAATAATGGAACCTTTCATTAATTTGTTATGCAGAATCATTTCAAGAGAATTACAGGTTAACTTTCAAGAAGTCTCTTGCAATGATTCTGCATGGCAAATTATTGAAAGATTGCATTATTTATGTTAAGCCGTTTACAAAAAATATATCCTATGCTTTGTCGAGAAAATTTTGAAAATACAATTTGAATAAATGTTATGACCCAAAAATTGAAAATACAACAAAATTGTCTATAACACTCGCCCTTAAAGCTCTGCATGCCAACATATTGGGTTATTTTATTTTTAGTATTTTTTTTTATGAAATATGGGAATGGTGTGAAATTTGTTGTTATAGTGTGAATTCTGTTTACCTTGTGCTACAATATAATCATCACAGTTAAACTTTTGATGTACCTATATTAAGGCTGCACAGTATAGCAAACAATTTCTGGCCTGATTACTTTAATAAACGTTAAGTTAGATGCTACAATAGTAAATTTCACATTTTTCTTTTCAGAATTTCATAAAAGCTAAAACTAAAAATTCCAATAATGTAGCTTAACACGTAAATCTCTATACTTATGCCAGGTCAGGGCTCTCCAGTAGGCAGTATTTTTAAGAAATTCTTTAATCTGAAACATACTGAAACAGCCATTAACCAATGACTGTTTAATTTTTAGACTTTGGTATAATTCTTCCTTTTCGGATACAGTCTTTTGGTAAGAATAGCATTGTAAGATAGTTTAAATTTGAGTTATAGCTTGGAAATTTGTGTGTAAAGTTCTTGACATTTTCTCAGAATGTGTCAACATCATTATGGTTTACCTTTTCAGAGATCTTGCTCACATTTAGGTTGTGCGTCACAGGCGTAAGCCTGTGCACATTAGAAAATTTAAATGTGAAATGAGAATTCATTTTATTGGGTAAACTAAAGTTTTTTTAATGGTGAGCACTTTGTATTTAGTTGTGATGAGAGTAATTGTGGGAGAGTTAATCATCCTATGCTGCTTCCAACCTGTGGCTGACTCAGTCTGGTAAAACGCCTCCAATCTTCCTGTTATTGTACATTCAGAATTGTAACTACTGGTGGCTTGTGTGTTGAAGCATTGAGCTGGCGGATGGGCACCTGAAGCAGTTCTTAGAGGAATCTGCAGGCTTGAGCCCTGAACAGCGAGGAGAACACCTCATGCTCAAGGCAGATGGCATCAATAACGCTCACAAGGAGGTGGCTCTCGAGGGCCAGACGCAGGTATGGGTTAGCTCTTGCTTAAAGGCTGGTTTTTCTAAATGGCATGTTATGACAACCTATCAATTCCCATTTAGAAGAGATAATCCTACTTCACTCATTCCTCCATCTTCGTGCTTTGGCATTTGCTGTTCCTGCTTTTTTGTGCTTTAATATTGGAGGTGATTTTCAGCTGTGGTAACAAAATGCCTTGTGCAGCATGTGAGTTTTGGTGCCTGCCATTAATTTTGTCTCAATAATGCGTGCAGAACATCTAAGGTATATAACCTTATAGGATTATTTTAGATAGCAGCATGTAAATTACAAATGTATTTTCATCTATACATTTTATTATAGTATAGTTAAAATTATTAAATTAGACTAGCATAATTGATTCTTGTTGTTGAAAAATATTAGACTGCACGAAATCTTTGTTACAGGTAGGCCTAAGTGTGTTTTTTGGTTGTCTGGTGAATTTCTGCACATTTTTTAATATGTATACATAATTCAGTAGGTTCTAAAAACTGTGCTGAGTTATGTACTAACAGGGTGGCCACCCACCTGGTAAACCTGGAATTATCAGGGAAATTTCAGGGAATTTTTGGTCCATCTGAGAAATTTCAGGGAAAATAACTTGCTTCGTTCATTTTGAGCTTCCGTAAAAGTAATTGGAAGGAAATTGGAGTTTTGAGAGCATTACAGCATTTTAGTTTAAAAAATTAACCATGTAGAGTTATCATATTCCATTGTCAAGTTTGTAGTTATTTCTGCTTAATGTTTTGTCAAATTCTTTGACAGTAGTGTCAGAAAGTACTTGAAATATTTACCTTTATTGGAAAATTTGTTGAATATAATGCCAAAATGTTGTTTTCATACTTGTGAAAATCAGATAATTTTATTCGTTGCAATGAGTGGCCCCCCCTGGTACAGTGAGTAGTGTTCTGTGGTGTAACAAAATATTCAGTGAAGAAGTTGGTACATTTCTGCTTCAAAAGAAAATTTAGCCTTTGTGTGATGATTTTTTGTCCCAGGAAATGAGATTGGCCTGTGGTTTTACCTGATGAAAATTTTCAATACGAAACTTGCATCAGTGCACACTTCAAAGAATTTTTAAATCGACAGAATACAAGCAAGTTACAGTATTGTATTGCATACCTGCCGATTTTTATAACTCTCCATTAATTTGTACGGAAATGCAGGGTAGTAAGGTTTTACAGATGCAGTTAAAATCTTGCTGATTTTCTGTGTGGCGTAGTGCTGAATAATTTCTTGCTCAATCCTAAAGAAGCTAATTAAGTAATTAAGTTAGCAAGGTTTGGTATCTTATACAGTAGAATCCTGTTAAAACGTTTTTCAATGGTTCTGTGAAAAAAAGTGTTATATGCAGGAAAATGTTATAAGCAGGAATCAGTATTTTTCCACCAATAAATGGATATTACACAAAAGTAACTTAAAATTTGATAGTTTATGTACAGTATATAAGCCTATAATGAGATTAAAAGAGGCTGTAGCTACTGTGCTATTAGAAACATGATGCATACATACATTGTGTTGTGGCTGTCCCTTGCTATTTGATTGTTCCTGTACTCGTCTGGATGTGCAGACAAATAGAGAAAAAAAAAACAGAATTGGGAGCAGTATTACTGCAGCATCATGTGCGGTAGAGCAGAGTTCTTATCTCGGGTTCAAGTTCATGGTGTTCGAAGTATGCAGGATTTACTGAAGTGAAAACAAATTTAAAGTGTTCCTTTGAATGAATGGCTTTACTCAGGCACTTCACACTTTACATTTTTGTTCATCTGCAGCAAACAAAAACAACGAAACAAAACAAATATTTAAATAGGCCTCCACCGGTTGGTTACTCAAACATGAGTACACGGAAAGGTAATGAAAAACAAAGCTTAGTGCGAACTTGTTGGCCAGGCTTGGCCAACACAAATGAGTTCCGCGGTTAGCGCACGCCATGCCCGATTGTGCCCTCCGTTACGAATCACAAACAAAATAAAATTAAGCCACTGGTAGCGGTCAAACTTTGATAGCCTTTACATTACATTATCGCGCTATCGGAAATCTTCAACTGAAACCTAGCCGGCTGGCCAAGTGCCTCGGTCCGCATTTCGGCGAGCGCGGGCTTACACGTCTTACCAAGTGTGCTGATCGGAAACGACTGGGGCGAGAGCTTCGGTAAGCGCGCCCATGCGCACCACCGAAACTAGTGCCACACGGCGGCCACTGCGAGGAACTCCTCTGATTATTACAATAACTTACAAATTATACTTACAAATTACAGTATATGTAAAAGCGAATTTGAAACATGGTGTACATACACGCAAAATATGTACATACATTAATTAAAATTACTCAAAATTACAATATTTCAGCAGAAATCTGTCAAATACTGTTATTGAGACACTGCTCGTTCCAGGGCCGCCGGAAATGACTGACTAACCAGAACGTTGCAGACCGATGTCGGCCCAGCGCATTCCTGAGCGGCGCCATCATGTCTGGGTCCAGGCGTCTAGCCTGGGCCAGAACTTATGTAAAACGTAATTTTTACAGATATAAACCAAGGCGTCATAGTTACACAAAAAAGTTACTTAGATAAAATGTTACAAATTAAATCTTGATTAAAATGACACCAAACAAGGCATACTTATGACAGAACAATAAAAATATTAATTAAAAAAAAAAACTAACTAGCCACAAATTTAATTATGCACGTCCTTTTAACCCTAAGTAACCCACCGCAACGGTCGTCAACGTCGTATAGATCACCATCAAAATACAATATAAGGTTACAGAACTGACAATGAAAATAAAAGCTGCAGGCAGCTATTAGGAAATATTTAACTGCTGGGCCCAGCATTCATTGATGAGCGGTCTTAAATGACTTCGCAGAGTCACAGTCCCTCTTTCAAATCTTGAAGTGTAGAATAATACCAGAAACAAAACAAAAATAAATTGAAGTGACAATTTAGATTTTGACTAGAATCGACGCACTTCTGCACTACACACGCTACAAAGGGGGGGCAGCCCTAACAGCCTAGACTGGGTAGTCAGCTATACCTACACACATTTCTTCTTGAATGACATGGTAGCGCTTCCTACCCTATCCTTGATATAATAGGCCTCACTAAGCCGGAGGTTTGTGGGCTAGCTTAGTTGGGTGCTGTTTAAAAACACATGTTAAGCACAGAACAAAATGTGACCAAAATTGAGTTATACGTAATTTAAAATAAATGCATAAGAGGAAAATAAAAAAAACTAGGGCACCAAAAATCATACAGATGATCCCCATTTTTCACCCCCTTCCCCTATTTTCACACTTACCCAAATTTGACACCTACTTTTTGTGATCCCATTAACTGCTTTTACTTTAGAAATCCCCTCCCCCCCCCCCTTTTTTTTTTCTCCACTGCATTTTACTGTTAGTTTTCTAAGTTCTGTGAGAAGAGTAAAATATTTATTCAACTGTAAAACACTCTAGATCATCTCTACAATTTGTAAATTTATTTTTATTTTCTTCTCAGTGCAGCGAATTTTTGTGTGAAAGCAATTACCTTGAAATGTGACTGAGCCCCCCTGAATAAGATTTAAAACATTCCCTACCCGTGCTAATGGCTGGACTCTTAGCTTGGCAGTGCCCACCTGTGTTTAAAATATGTTGCAGTTTGTTTGAAGTAAATGTTTTTACAGTATTTATTATTTATTGTCTCGGATATGAATATTTTTGATCAAAGGAACGCACATTCCAGATGAGAAAATGGTACCTTACCTACCAAATTGAAGGCAAGGTTGTTTGACAGGACGTAAGTGGGTTATAATCATATTTAGGAGGGGGGGGGAATTTGCTAAAATGCAAGTTTTCCCTCCTGTTCCTTCTTACTCTCTCTCTCTAGATAATTCGGGCACAAGTACTATACCTGAAAAAAATCTCTAGAACAGGGTTTCAGTAATTGCAGATTATTGAGTTTGTGTGTTGTGACAGGGTGGTGGCGATATTGCTAGTTGTAGCCTGCGTAACATGTGCATGAACGAGCCTGCAGCAGGCGTACGTACTAGAATATGGCAACTCCGCAAACTACCAGGCAACATCACATGCATGACGTAATCTCATCTAGTCTGCATTCCTACTGCCTCCACCCCCCTCCGCCAGCCTTACTAGCTGTGACACATCCCTCTGCGACATGACCAGCAGGGGGTGGGGCGAGAGGAAGGACGCCAATTCGATCAACTGCCCGCTGCAGTGGCTGAGTAAACAAACCAGACAAGCAGAGAGGAGGTAGCTGTGGGTGGTGTAGACACATCAGGCAGATAGCAACAGCATGCTTCACACAGTCATGAAATTCACCGCAAGCTTGCTTTACATGTCGTCGCCATACATGTTTCTTCTGATAAAATCACAATTTTTCATTTGAATTTTTTGCAATTATTGTTTGTTCCTCAAAGACCACATTATAACAGAGTTCCTCCTATTACTGAGCTCGCTATTATGGGATTCTACTTATATATTTGTTAGCCATCGTAATCAGATGTTGAATGATATAATAAACACACAGCGTGTCTACTGGATGACTGGCAGACACGTATTCATTGTATAATGTTATACCTACTTACCGTACATTCTGAACAACTGTGCATGTAATATGTATGTACCGGTACATAGGTAACATATGGCAGGTTACCAAGCCAAGTTATTTGGTTATGTTCTGACTTGAAATGTTGGTTTTACCAGACTAGTTTTAAAATATACGTAAATTGAAAAATTTTTTTTTGCACTTGCACAAATTTGTTGCTTCCAAGCAAAAGAAAACTTCCTACGCGGGGTATTTCAGATTCAGGGTGAACAGTTTTCCCCAAAGAACTGTTTAATAGGATCATCTTAAATTCAAGGTTGTATTCCATTAGGGTAAATACTAAAAACAGTGCGAAAACTATACGTGTAATGTAATTTCGACACTTTCCATGCTTTGTAAGATCATAACTAAAGTATAATAAAGATGTGCTTAGAACTTTGCTGCAGTCATCTTTGTAGATGGTATACAGTTGCATTCAAATTTGTATTGCAGAAAACATGCATTCTGGTTCATAGACTTGCACATGATGGTAAGGGACTAAATTCACGTGCTGATGTTTAAGGTATTTTACTTTTGTTTCTAGCCATCAGATGCAAGAAAAGGTGCGAGGTAGATAACATTACTTCACCTTCACTTGCTCATGCGTTTGGCTCATGTTTCTATAGTTACACTTGACAGTTGTCGCCAAAAAAGTGGTCTGTTCATAAACTAAACTAAATCTCCACATTTTTGCAGGCTACATGCTTATCTTCTGTTGGTCTCAATTTCTTCAACAATGAACCAACGTCTCGTATTTTACCACCACAATATTAACTGTCTGGTATAAATTTTGCAGTCTATTTTAAACCTCCTGATGAGCCACATTATTACTTATTGCTTTAGACATAGCAAGAACTGGATGACAATGCAATATTAAGGCCTTGTTACTGAGTTTTGCAGTGATTTCGAAAATATTTTTTTTATTGCTACCTAATACTCATATCAAAATTTCGCTGCACAGTTTTTGACACTTATATGTTATAATTTGTAGGTGAATATTTTTGTAGAATTATACTGAATGGTTTTTTCGATTTCACTACCCAAAGTACCACGTTTTTCGTCATGAAAATAAGCAAAAATTAAGGAAATTATTTTTTTGCTGGCGAATGGTACTTTATTTTAAAAAATGTGTCCACAGTATTGTACATCGTGTGATTGTACATTGACTCAAATTTTTTCAAAACTTTTGTTTAAAAAATATTTGAGCTATGGGAACCAGTCTGAAAAAAATTCAGGAACAAGCCCTTAATGCATTGATCCATTATTTCTACGGTTTTCATTATAATTGTTTTTTTATTCCTAAATGTCAGATATCGAAACAACTGTTGCACAGTTTTTGTGTAGTCTAATTTTTTTTAAAATTAAATTATGTATGTGGATTTGGCTAGTTAGTTTATTAATTATAATTTTCTTGTTCGCATAATTAGCTGAAACCATTACATATTTTCACTTGAAAAAAAGATGATTATCATAACGTTCAGGTGTAATTATCTATAGAGGCTTTGCATGGCGAGAAATTGTGGACTAGTTTTCAGAACAGCCTCATAACATAATTTTGGTATCGATAAAATTTGTTTCTCATAATTTAAATAAAATTTTAAGTACTGAATGTTTGACGTGTGACAAACACTAACTGGTGATAAATGCGTTCTGACAGTTTCAAAACTGCAGGACTTTAATGAATGAGACTACATCGTCAGAGTGATCGGACCATTCGGCCCCTACCAAGGCGATCCTGGTTCAATTGTGTGTGAAGGAAGTCTGTGAATAATATTATAGGCTATAATACCTAGTACTGTAGTAGCTGGTAATTCGATGATTCTTGGAGCACTAGCCGCAAATTAAGAGGTTTTTGCACAGATTGTTTGTCATAATTTTATTTTGCACCTGAAAAATTGCCACGTTTTGGTGTACTGAACTTAATATTGAAAATATTAAAAATTATCGAAACGTTTACTATTACTTAGTTTTTTATGTTGGGTTTGGTTCTTTTTAGTGTACACCTAGTATTGTTTGAAAGGTGTAAGTTACAGAAAACATATCATTTTACAATTTAGCTAATATTACAGAATTATATCTGGATTTTGTGAGCTCTAGTGTAAAACTGTTTGTCTTTTCAGGCTCCAGATGAAAATGTTCCTGTGAACTTCCATTTTGTTGCGTTCGTTCAGAAGGATGGCCACTTATATGAATTGGGTAAGCTTTTTTTTTGACCTTGATAACTGTTCAACACCACTAGAGCCCCATATTTTTGTCCCCTAATTTTTAAAATGTAATTAAATAAAATTTCTTATTAATGTTGCTGGTACAGTAGAACCTTGTTTCTTACACACCAGTCTTACACCTAATTTTTGCAGTCCCATTTTATGCTTTGTTGGTCAAAATTTTTCCTCTTTTTACAACATTGTGTTATACAATAGTTTTTCAAGGTCCCTTGAAGTGTAGAAAGGGGTTCCATTGTATATAGTTAAATATTTTGTGTAAGAGTTTGTCTCCAGACTGTCCAGAATTTTTTTGATATGATACATTGTTTTAATGTCACGTGCAATATAAAAATTCATAAATCGGTTTAAAAATTGTCTGCAGAGTTGGTAAATGATTATTTGTTTGTGTGACTTGTCAGGTCGTAGATTGTCAGCTGTAATAGTATTCCTGAATTGATTTCAGACGGACGCAAATCTTTTCCTGTCAATCATGGAGAAACTTCATCAGATTCGCTTCTTGAGGTAAAATGTTTTGTCTGTGTAAACTTAAATTAAGGCTCTGCATCAGTCGCCACATTGAATTATTTTGTTTTTTGCTCCAATGAAATTCTGAGAAGAAAAATGAGAAATTTATTACTATAATATTGATTCTATTTACCTGGCGCTACATTAAAAGCATCGCAGTTGGAACTTTTAACGTATATTTAATCCGTAATCAGTCGAGCAATTTTTTTAATATTAATTTTCTGGACTGATTACAGCTTAAATATACATTAAAAAGTTCAACTGTGATGCTTTTATTGTAGCGCAAGGTAAATAGAATTGATATTATAGTAACAATTTTCACATTTTTCTTCTCAGAATTTTGTAAGAGCTAAAAATAAAATAATTCAATATGGCGACTGATGCCGAGCCTTATGGTTCGTATATGCATCAAGGGCTGGAAGTCTAGCTTTGTTGGGCTGCTCGTAGATACTGTTACTGTAGATCTTGACGCCCTTCTTTGCGGCTATTGGGTTTCTGGTTGTGTAATTGCTTCAGTGCAATATAAGTCTCAAGAAGGATTTTAACGTATAGAGCATGAGTATTGGGTAATCATTCTCGAGTTAGAGCTAATCTTGACCCAGTGAGCGACTACCGAGTAAGCCAACAGGAAAAGCCCTAGTAATGATAGCACAGAGAAGGTGAATCTTCACATAAATAAATGGGGAAAGGCATAAATCACTCGCATTAGATTGACTAACACAGGTGTGCAAGTAGGTTTCATTAAAGGAGAAGACCATGTAAATTAGGTTTAAAGAATGTGTATATTCACAACAGAACACGACACTTGATACAAGTTATACATCTGCATGGACATAGTACACAGGATTGATGATCAAGGTTTGGGTCTGTCCCAATTTGATACAAAGCTCCACAATGGTTCGACACAAGATACGATAAGTTTTGCGACATGAGATACAAAGGCTTAAGCTACAATGAGACATAGGAACTAGACAAGGCGTTTCGGGCCATTTTAACATGAGATAGAGCAAGGCATACTCTTCAATGCTAGACTAGGTGCTTCGGGCCATTTCAACATAAGATACAAAACATGGCACTACGGGTCGAGACATACTGGAACAAGAATGAGAACTGAGACCTTACTAGTGGTAGTGAGTATTTGGCAATCAACTCTTTGACCCCGAGGAGAGCTATAACATCTACATAACTTCCAACTCTTGTACTGCTAGCGACTCAACTATGGCGCTGCGGGCCATCTCAAATAACTGACAAAGTTCGTACTGGTAAGGCTTTATGGTAATCAACTCCTTGATCCTGAGAAACTTGAAATCGTTAATGTGACTTCTGAAAGACTGATTGAGTGTATCCGCACTACAAAGTTTAACTCAGTTACATTTCCACATCTGTGGGTTAACAACTAGTCACGAGGGCTTTGGCTTCCCCTTAGAGTCGTCCTGACACTCAGGTAGGAATGGTGACAAGAAGTTTTGGTAGGGGTGAAGGATTCGCCATCAGACAAATTTGAGGAAAGGTATCGCAGAGGGCACTTTGCGGACATCAACCCTCTGTGACGGACTGTTGTGTGTGGGGCTGGGGCACCTTGCGGATATCAACCCCAGCGTGTAAGTTAGGAAGGTAGGTTGGGTAAGGGTAATCTGTTGGCACCTTGTGGAGGTCAACCAACAGATCGGTAGGGAGTCAACCGCTCAGGAGTGCCAGGATGACCTGGCGGCTAGGCCGAGTCCCTGACGACTGTTGCCCTCTTTTTATACTGGCCAGAAGGGCTGAAAGTACCATTAGGTGGGTGGCGCAAAATGGCCGACAAGAGTTCGTGACTGTCTGCTGCTACAAGTGTGCCACCCTCACACTCTAAAATTACTCCCTCGGGTCAAAACTACTCTGCCACACAAAATAAATATCCCGACTGGAATAAATAATATGCGTGTTGCTGTTAAACACTAAAAGTAAGGTACAAGAACATTTGAATGAATTTTAAATACATTTCAAAGCACAAGGAACAGATACAATACATAATTACGTGCATATTTTCCCGTATTCATTTGTGAATGCACTTTACAAAGTCCGTGCACGGGATTGGTAATATTGGTTTGGCGCTCGGCCGTATTTGTAAACAAACACTCGTGGAAGGTTAACAAAGCTGCGTGATACAATTATGCAATGAAAATACACGTTGGATAAACACTGGAATATATTAACGTAAGTAATTATGGGTTTACAAATAAAGTCTGCGACTTAATCTTACAAGCTAAAATAAACTGCAACACGGTAATCGGCAATGTGTGGGCGCATGCTAAGACTTTAAGGTTAAGATAGCAAGTATAAAAAATCGGGGGCGATCGTTAAAGATTTTACAGCTTGACGCAACTGACATGCGTCAATCTTAGTCTTGAGTGAGTACACTAGACCCTTGATTTCATGAATACTCACTGTTCCTCTCATCACATTTGTAAAATCGATAGCTGCCTGCCCCCCCCCCCCCTTTTTTTTTTTTTTTTTTTTTTCCCCCCTTCTTAAAAGTGTCTCTAGTCGGGTACCAATTTTCGTGGTGTTTTGCGGGAAATTAATGAATGTAATAGAAACATAAATTGCTATCAGTAGCCAGAAGTCTTATGATCAGTAGAAACACCGCTGAACAGAAGATATGACAGACCCTTGTCCCCAGAATATGATAATTGCCCTAAACAGGTACGTCGTAAGTACTGATGAGGTGACACGAGTGTGGAGCGGCATTGGAACGAAGGACCAGGGAAATGGGAGATCCCTGAGGAGCTGCTAACCAGTAGCATTGTTATGCACATTTTTCAAATGCAAAATTTGTATGTTGACCTCACCAGGAATTGATATTGGATTGCTTTGGTAGGATGTAGGCATCCTAGCTGCTTCATCAGTTTAGTCTTGAGTGTCAAAACCAAAAACTAGAGCATTGCTCACAAATACTGATCTGTATGAAATTCGTATCTGTGTAGTCTTAACAAAGGTATGAAGCCATTAAAATTTTTTCTTGTGTGTAACAAATGTAAATTTTTTTACAGACGTTAAAAGTTTTCTGTTTGTTTAAATTAAACAGGCGGATCCAGATGGGGGCCATGGCTCCTCCCGATACTGCTCTAAAAAAATCAAACCAAATAAATGCCAAGTAAAATACATTACTGGAAAATATTACCTTACACTTTTCTTAAAGCTGTACAAAAGACTAAAACACAGTGGTTACATAATTTTGTGTCATAACAATATGAGTATAGAATTATTTATGAAACAGTAAAAAAATGTTATATACATAATATTTTCTACTTTATAGATTCTAAAATTATGTACTAGTTCGTTATTCATAAAAATAATTGTATCTGATTTTAGTCGAACACAATTATACACACACATGGAAACAGAATACTACGAATGTACATATGTAATTACTTTACATCAGTACACATGTTTGCATTTTCAAATCATAATTTACTCTTAAAATTTTCACAATTTTTTAAAGTGGTGTATTAAATCTTTCTGCTTGGAAATTCCTTATACTAGTAGTATAATTTTTCATCTTAAAATAAAAATTTTTCCAGGGGAAATGCCCTATGACCCCTTGTGTTTTGCTTGGGGCATACATATTTCTACTTCTCAAAGCATGGCCCCTTCTAGGACACAAAGCTGGATCGGCCCGTGTGTGCTGATGACACTCTTAAGAGTGTATTACTGTACATTACTTACAGTTAATGAATTTCTTAGTTCTGCAATGTTTTTGCAAGTCAAACAAAGTATGCAACATCAAAGTAAACTACTTGAAAATATCTGTTGTATGGGATGTGTTGCAGGATGCTGCAAAAGTGTGCAAGCAGTACATGGAGCGTGACCCGGAGAACATCCAGTTTACAGTAGTTGCACTCACAGCTGCTGAAGTCTAGAGCAGCTGCGTTCAGAGTCGTGTCACTGCTTGATTCCTGTGATAAGTCTGAGATTTTGGCTTTCTGTGTTACCTGCGTACATACCTGGGCATTTTTCAAATTGCCTTTCCACCACAATATGCATTACTATTTCACCAAGTGGATTTCAAACATAGCCTTGTTTCTTGCCCTAGGGAGCATTTTCAGAATCATTCTTTTTTAGGAAAATTGTTAATGGATGTTGCATAGTTAAATTCTTTGTCTTGCTTTCTAATTAATTAGCCATATGCTGAGAAAGGTACAAAAATTTTCTTCAGTTATCAGTTTCTTTCACCTGGTATTCAGATACATTCTTAAGGGTTCTGTGGGCCAGTTTTGTAATCCTGTACTTGTAGCATTTGGTAAATTTTCAAGTTATTTTTGTAGAATGTCTTTTGATACAAAGACATATCTGTATGCAGGTTGATAAAGTTTTGTAATGTTACTACAGTGACTTCGAGTTTGTAAGAGATGTTGGTTACCAGTGAAACGTTTTTTCGAGTCCTTGGGTGGACATATTTCCCAAAGAATTAGATAAGGATTGTCTTGAAAGTGGACTTACAAGGTAAATTAAGCTTAGTTTCGGATTTTCTATTTTTATTTTGTATGTAAACATTTGTACATATGAATTTGTGCTTTTAGCTGCCTTAAATTATGTGGTTACTGTTTTGTGCCTATGCTTTCAGTAATGAAAGTGCTACTGTATGATTCAATAAAAATTGAAGCCGTGATATAGATTTATAGTTTGTCCTTTTTTTCTTTTTCTTCTTCACCCATTTATATACTTTTGGAAAAAATTGTAAGGCTTTGCAGGGATATAGTCTTAAATTTCAGCCCTCAAAAGGTACAGAAGACTTGCTATTAGCAGAAAGTACTTTATATGTACAGGTAGTTTTTTGAAATAAATTGTTATAGTGTGCTGTTTTCAAAATGTGCCTTTAAAAAATGGCTAATGAATCTTCTCTACCTGTTTTTGTGTCAAATTTCATCAGCAGACATTTATTTTGATGTATTGAATCAATAAGTAACATAACTAGATAAAATTTAAATCTAATTTATTGCTGCAGTAGTGTAAAATCTGCTGAAAAGTTTTTTTTTTTGGTGCTTCACATTGGTAACCAAGTGGGATCGGTACCAGTGGTCTTAGAATTTAGGTATTTTCCACTGCAAGTTCCATACGAAGGAATTTTTCTAAATTTTCCACAGACAAGTAATACAGTATATTACTTTCTTTTGCATTATTAAAATGTTTAGGGTTGTGAGATTATTTTTTATAACAAAATGATAGGGAATCTGAATTTTTAAAGTTTTGGTGAGAAAATTACTTTGTGAATGTCTAATAAATACAATTCGCAAATTTCACGAATATTTGAGTTCTTATCAAATGTTCATTTAGTTAGCTAACACCTTCAGCTTTGTTTGCAGGCCTCTACTGTAAAATTACTTTTCTGTGTGTGCTTAGCAGGAATATTTCAAAACTAGTGTTACATTGTTTTGTACCACTAATGGTCCAACACACTATAGCTCACAGGGATGCCAACATCTACGGATTCTCCATAGTTTCTATGGACAATAGGTGTAAACTAAGACTCTCCGGACAGTGTACAGCATACTAAGGACATGTTGCTAAGTAGCTATTGCTTTTTTTTTTTTTTTTGCGTTAAGTAAATTTTGCATTGGCAGACAAGACTTATTCTGAGAATCATGTACCTTATTTTATGTATTTGTATATCATGTTGCATTCATTGGTTGATATAGAGTGCCGATTACAGGCCAGGCGCCAGCCGGAAACATTTATTGCGTTCTTAGTTTTGTAGTTCGCGGCACCGATAGTAATATGGAAGAGTGGTTACTATAGTAAATTACAATTGTATAAGGTGAAGTAAATATTCATAGACTATTTCTATTACTTTGACGGATGAACTGTGTCCTGTGATTAATTCACAATCACGAAAAGACAAAATAATTGTAGCGCAGCAGTTTTGTACAGAGTATTTTCACAAGTGGCAATGTTTGAAAACCAGCGAGGTGTTGGAACACAGTTGTGTGTTTTGTAACGACACATCGCTTCCAAGAAACACATCAAATTCGGGAACGTTAAGGCTGGAACGAAATACAGTAGTTGACTTTGTTTTTATCAAGGCAGAGGACCCGCATATGAATGCTGAAATGTTGTTTGCTACTTTTGTAGTAGAGCATCACTATCTTCAGCATACCATGCCTGACATTAACAGCTGTATTTGGAGCATGCTTTAGGATGCTAGCAGTTGCTATGGACATTTACAGATCATGGATAGGCTCCTGTGCCATCCACTATACAAGTTGAAGCTTGTCCCTTCGGTGCCACGAAGCCACCTCTGCTCCTTTGTCATTGTACCACTAAGCTCTTATGCTAAAAGACTGATTAAGATACTTCACAACAAACACTTATGATTGAAGTTAAACAATAGTAACATACATACTAAGTACCATTCAGGTGAAAGGCACTCAATTTTAAACTGTAGAAAAGGCTCTTAACTTCAGTTTAGGTCAGCTCTCACAAAATTAGTTTGTTTTTCCAATTTTGTGAATTTGCACAATATATTTTTCATTTTCATAAAAAAAAGTCACATTGTGCAACCTTAAAAATTTTTTTATATCTTTACTGGCTTTCTTAATTTTTGACTAAACATTCTGGAGGAAGTAGTTTTTTTCTGTGGGTGGTCACATATCTATACTAAAAGGATTAGTAGTCTAACAATACCATCTGTATAAAATGTACAGGCAAAATTAAAAGTAGGAGTTCCCATTATTACAAAGTGGCATCCTAGTACCGTAAGGACATAGGATTTTAAAACTGTTTGAATTGCATTAAAACCCTATTGTGTTGACCCATTTCCTTCAGTTTTCCTGCAACCATTGAGTGTTTTTCATGTGCCAAACAAATTGCATCTCTGCATGTGGAATTTTTCAGCACTTTTTGCGTTTGTAAAAGTACTACAATTTGTCTGTAGTTAGTACAGATACTCAGTCACAGTAGCCCCAGAAATTACGGAATTTTACATCTTCAATTTAAATTTGTGTGTTTTTCAATGTACGTGCGGGCCGAATGGTCAGACCATTCGCATCCCACCAAGGCGATCTGGGTTCAATTCCCGGTGGGGTTGGTCCCCAGATTTTTGCATTTGGGAATCGTGCCGGATGATGCTGCTGATCGGCGGGTTTTCTCGGGGATCTTCTTTCCCCCGTCCTTTCATTCTAGTACTGCTCCATACTCACTTTGTCATCACTCACCAGTGCTAAAGACCCCGATGTTTAGTGTTGACCAAAAAATCTCTGTCTCTCTCTCAATGTTCCTGCTTGTATAGTATGTCTTGTGTAACTTTTCCATATTTTGACATTCTTCTCGGAAATGTGTCTATGACAGTTCCATTGTTTAGAGCTTTAAACCTACCTGACTTCCTGGAAAAGCATGGTCTCCACAATCCTGTGTATAGACACTTCTCAGAAGTGAACTGTCAAAATATGGAATCCTTACATGAGACACATTATAATTGTTTACGTCAACATATAGAGTGTGATGGTTGCAGCAGCTGTTTGCCTGAAGCCGTAGCCGAGGCTCGCCGAGTCCGCCCAAAGTGATAGTCTGTGACTGTGGTAGAGAGGCTGGACGCATGCGTTAGAATTCTCTTCTTGTTTGTTGTGCTGATTGGCTGTATTGAATTGGAAGGAAACCTAACCACGTTATAGTTTAACTGAAATTGTTCATGCAAATGTTCAAATTATGTGGTAGAAACAGAACTATTTTTAGAAATATTGTTAAGAATATTTACAGTTGTGTAGATGTTAGAAGTGCCTCAAATGTATCTCAAGTGTTTTGTTTGTTTTGCAAATGTGACTTCAGTTATAAACACTGTGGCAACGATGATTGAAGCTGTCATATTCATGCAAAAAAAAAATTCCAGCATTTTCAAACTTAAATTTAAAAAAAATATATATGTAAGTGATTGTGTTCCAATAACAAATGCGGAAGTTGCAGACGAATGGGTAATGTTATTATTTATACACATATAACACATTCACTACAGAAAACTATAGATTTTTCCCAAAGTTTACTACTGAAAGGTTTGGTAAATGGTTGGAAATAATGCATGTGCAGAGATGTCTGTGATAACTTTTCTGTATTATTAGTTAAAAATTTTACAAATTTATAGTTTACTACCTCGCTCATTTACATTACTAGTTAATAACGGGCACAACCAAAAGTATTACCTCACAACACACACATTCTGTAACATCACAAATGTGGAGGAATGTTATTCGTATTGAAGACTAATTTCACAGTTACTATTTTAAGTACTGTTATAGCAGTCGTATGGTTATCAAAAAACTATTGTGCAACTGCTGTTATATATGGAAAAACATTTCACTGCATTGTCCTTGGATGATAGTAAATTCAATTGACACTAAGAAATAATTAAGCTGTTTTGATAGGCAGGATTATTATGTGGAAATTCAATTTGTTCATGTGTAAAACCTGCATTTTATTCATTTGTTCATAATTCAAATATAATAGTTCAGAAAAAAAATTACAGTTTGTGGGGAATTTTATTGTAATTTTGTTCATTTCCGAGTCAAGTTGAATACAATGAACCAGAGTATCGATTTTCCTTTATGATCGTTCGGTTATCCAGAGTAGAATAAACCTTTACCTCTAGTGAAGTTTGTTTGCATCTAAAAAGTGAACCATACTAATTTCTTGCATGTGTTTACCTTAATCTGGCTAGTTTGGGGTGATAGCAAAATCTTTGTCACGTGACTGAGAGAACGTGGCCAACTCTTTTGCACACATCTTAATCTTGAGTTATCCGTCTTACAGGGGAACTTCATTAATACAAATCCAAAGAGATGTAAATTTTTGCAGTTTGTAATAATGAGGTTTGTACTTTGCAGATGGTAGAGGTGCACTACTAGTACATAGTACAGTAGAACCCTCTTATAGTGTTCCCACGTATGTTTTCCTGGCTATGACGCTACTTTCATCTGGTTCCTAAAACTGCTTTATAATAGGATATTATCCTCTTATAATGTTCTCCCATTTATAATGTAAACATTTTTTTTAGTCCTTTCAGAAATATTATAACAGGGTTCTACTGTACAAAATCAAACATGTACAGGCCTTTGCATGTATTGAAATACCTATATACATAGCAAGGTAGTGTAAGTAAAAATATATTTCTTTGCAAACAGTGGATGGCCTTTAACCTAAAGAAGACTGAATGTCGAGTTGAGAGGCAGAATTGTCTTGTGGATAAAGTAATGTTTGGGAAACGTAATTTGCTTAGTATGTTTTTCTGAAATGTGAATTTATACTTTCTATCTTTGAAGTGTTCAAATATTTGTATAATGGAAAGCACTTCCTTTGGTATTCAGGCAGCGTATAGTGAACTGATCTGTTGCACTTCTGTGTGTGTGAATTTAATCTCAGCTCTGTACAACCAGAAGCAATGTGGGTGCAAATTCTGTGCTGTTATATTTAATCACCACCCAGGTAATTGTAGCACCAGATAGTGATAACTGTAATTAATGCATGGATACCTCCCCTCATCCCCCTTGTGACGCGTCCCTGCGTCTGCTGTATGTTTTCTATTGCTGGTGTAGTCACTAGTGGGTGTTGAGGTTATGTTATGAAGTTTGCGCGTGCTCCGGATAGCTCTGTTTGATTTAGTTTCAGGGTTAACCAATCATCGTGATTTCATCAATAACAACTCACTTACTCAGTCAACGGTTGATTTATTACTGTAACTTTGACAGATGTTTACAAAGGGCGGTTATTTACAAATCACAAATAATAAATAAATATAAAATAAACTAAACCCGTCAGCTGTCCGGCGTTACCATGTCTGAGCGCGAGTTAAAAAAGAGAAAAAAAAAAGGTAATGATGAAACGTTCGTACAAACTGTTCTACAACTAACGCCCTCCTCGGGCCAGCGCCCGGCACAAACTCTCCAACTAACGATCGCCTCGGGCCAGCGCCCGGCACACACTGTTCTATAACTAACAACCGCCTCGGGCCAGCGCCCGGCACCAACTGATCTCTCACGGCAACGGACATGGCAACAAATAGCGCACACGGCGGAGTGATACAACAGTATCCAAAATTTAACAAAACCTGCAAAATGACACTTAAACACATAACAAAGGATTCCAAAATTTCCGTTTATAGGTCTTGCATTGAAAGAAAATTCTTTATCCACACAAATAATATAATTGGAGACAAAAAGTGCGCAACAGCGGAACTACTTTCGCGGCGCAATACCCTAAGCAACCCCCTGTGATGGCTGACCTACGTGCGTCAATAACCTACGTCATGGAGAGAATTCCATGAAGCAAGCGATCAACCACAACGTCGGCGCCAGAAATCCTACAGCCTGGAGAAGCTTGCAACACCTGAAGTTACTCACTTCACCAGGG
>PNEQ01080416.1:0-23501 GCA_003012365.1 Medauroidea extradentata
AAATTTGCGCGAATTTTTGTAAAAAATTACATAATTACATTGCTTTCTGCTATTGTTTTGCCACCCAAAATATGGCGACTCGTGAAAAATAACGTCCTGCGCATGCGCAGTTCGAAAATGTTCGAAAATGATCGGCTTCACATGATAACTATTGAAATGTACGGCAGCTGCCACTCCATAGACTAATACCTCCATGATTTTAACAGAATTATGGTACCTAAAACAATACTTTTCTTTCGGTGTATATGGCAAAAAGAGTTGTAGGCGTTTAAAGACACGCTTTAAGTCACAAAGGCTATTTTATTTAGTACAAAAATTATATTTTAACTAAAAAAAAAAAAACTTGTTAAAGACAAAATTAGTAACAACAAATATATGTTTTTTAAACAAATACATTCAGTTAAGCATGATTTCTTGATCAGAAGCTAGAATCTGCAAGTAATTTTCCCCTTGCTCAGTTCAAGTGAAACTAGTTGTTACCATGTAGCCAAGCTTTTAGTAATGCAAGAATTGTTTCGGTGGATAATTGACGAATGAATGTTTATCACTATTAATAATGATCTAAGATCATTCTTTGCTTTGTCATTAAAAACAAATTAAACACAATAGTATAAACGAAATAAGACATATGCTCCTTTTTGGCTTAAAAATTATATTGCGAAAGCAATAAATATTTCGAGCATGACATGAGAGCATTACATAAATGCAATTATAGTTTTGTCGGGGTGAAAATCCATGCTGTGTTCAACTTTCCATGCGTGGTTTGCGCCTATGTAAGAGGATGAGATCGGCAACCCGCATGACGTGCCTGAACGCCGTGTCACCAAGTCCTACAGGGGAACTGCCGAGTGCGTACCACACACTGCAGAATGCCAACGAATCGATAAAACAAGATGTTCGAGGGCTAAAATAGTGTGATTTACAAACTGCCAAAACAAAACGTTTGCTTACATCTGCAGCATTTTGTAAGTTGGTATGGAAAAGTAATTAAAGGGAAATTCTAGAATACATATTCTTCTATAATTGTGAGCGAATGTCAGATTGAAGTTACGCGTATTTAGAATGATAACTTTCACAATAATCGAAATGAAAAAAAATCAGCATCAGAAGAAATTCATAAGAAATGTCTCAGTGTGAGAAACAGTTTTTCTCATAAAGTAGAAAAAAGTATTTTCTAGTCTGGTCACGAATCAAAATCTATGTTCAAGTGCTGCATTCATGAAAAATTATGGTTTGTACTTTAATTTTACCGACATTGCTTCTTTCAACAACTAAACACTGTTTAAACTTGTTTTAATAATAACTAGCTGTTACCAATGACTTAGTTTGCAAAATTTTCAATTTAATGCAATAGTGTTACTGAAACAAAAAAAAAAGTTTTGATAAGTTCTATGGACTGCGCAAAATGATGTTCAGGGTAATTAATATATGTTTTAGAAACATATTGAAAAATAAAATTTAATTACTAGTTTTTTTGGATCCCCTTTTTGGCCCGTGTAACACCCCCCCCCCCCTTCCGGCTCATATTCCAACCAAAAATTCTTCTTTATTACAGAAACCTTCGCAGTCGCACGAACAACTCACCAACGGTTTTTCCTACTAAATGTTTTGCATTGGACGAGCGTCCGAACGAGAGAAGGACGGGGAAACGGGAGATTCCCGAGAAAACCCTCCGACTAGCGGTATCGTCTGGCTCGCTATTTCGTGCGAAAATTTGGGGACCGATCCTGCCGGGAATCGAACCTGAATCGCCTTGGTGGAAGGCGTATGGTCTGACGACTCAGCCGCCACGGCCCCTTTACCATCGAGCTATATCACTTTACAAGTTTATTTCAAAAGTGTCTGAAAACCGATATTAAAGTAACAAAACGTGGCGTGTCCAAACAAGAGAGGTCAAATGGAGGTTAGACGGTGGCACGGCCCTTGTAACAACGAGGTCTTAAGGAGCCTCCCTACCTTCGCTTCAAATGCGAAGCAGCGAGTTACGGGTATTCTTTTTTTGACTAAATTTTTTAACGTGCGTTATATTTATATATCTACGAAAAGAACACACTCTTCAAACTATGTCACTATAGTTTTAAAAAATTCGTCACGTTTAATATAAACATTTTCGAACACCTCAAAATGGCCAAAAATGGGGTTTACTGACTGCCGTATCAGGAAAAATAACAACCGGATTTGAAAAACACAGCTCAAGAAACAAGCGTTAGACTTTGAACTATGCCGTCAACAAATAAAATAATGTCACCGATTAAAGACCAATAGGGAAAAGGATAATAGTAATACACTGTACGTCAGCTGAGTGGCTTGCACGGAGAGGCGATAATACATTACATACGTCGGTCAACGACAATATGTGCCTTATACACACAAACGCAACCTATCTAGGGAGGACCCTTAAGAACCGATGAGGGTGAAGTGATGCGAAGGAGCTATGCAACACCCATGCCCATGCCAGGACACGAGCCCAGGACCTCTCGTACCGTAGATAAGCGCCTACGCTATTAAGGCCGGCAGGACAAATGAAGAGCGACAAGTGATATAGTTGCTGGTAGGCGACAGACGCGGGGACAGTGACGCTCATTACAGATGCAACACAGGCAGGCATCTGTGACTATCTGCAGCAACCCCTTCTTCCTGTCCACTTCTCGCCCCCCCCCCAACATCACTTCCTTCCACAAACCGCTATTTACATACAATGCCGCTGCTGCAACTGTTGCTTGTCAAGCTGACACGCTACCCCGCGTCAACTTACACGCCTTTCATTAAAGTCAGTTCGCTTGAAAATAAAGATTTCATAATTTTGTACTACAGGTGTCTATTCACAAACTTTCCCAAGCTTACACACACAGACAGAAAAAATGTTGGGCGCTGTCGACAATAAATACATAAATAAATAATATATATATATATATATATATATATGACAACTAGCTGCCCCGACAAACGTTGTTTTGTCACGTAAATAACTTATTGTAAGTGTGTAAGATGTGGTATATAAGTGGAAGAGGTCTAATAATAAAGAAATTAATAAATAATAATAATAATAGAGCAGCGACACCTGGTGGGGATAGACTGGTATCAGCTCGTGGGTATAACTGATCAATAATCACGTACACAGTTGTCGACCGGGTTCTAAAATTATTAAATTAAAAATATTTACTAAACAATAGCACTTAGGAGTATAAAAAATAGATAAAAACCTATTCGCAGACCTACCGAATGCATATACAAAATTTAATTGAAATCGGTTAAGCCCTTTCGAAGGAGTACGGAAACAAACACTGTCACACGAGAATTTTATATGTTAGATTGAAACAACCAAACATTTGTTTGCTCGCATATTTAGTTGTATCAGTAATATGGCTAAGCCCATTTAAATATACGTTTCGTTAGATTAACAAAACCAATATTTAACACGTTTTGTATATTTTTCAGGTATTGGATTAAATACATACTTCTACCGCCATATACTGACGTATACACGTTGTTTGGTAATTATAGGTACAAACGAAAGGGGTGTGTCGAGGACGATGAAACAAGCAAATAATGCTAGTAAACATAGTTCCGGAAACCAATTTTTTTTCCCAATATGACACATTCATTACATGTAACGACAGGATCGCTGTAATATCAGTGTTCCCGAGGATCGAAACCTCAAAATGCTGCACATGTGGAAGAAAACATTACAAGTGTTCGCAATGGGCGCCGTTCATATGAAAGTAGGCTTCAGCACGTCTTCGCATCGGAGCCCGTTCACGTTCAAAAACATCGCCATGTTTGCACGTGCCCATACATCGTACATACTGTACACTCTAAAAAATAGTTTGTTTTTTTACCAGACGTGCGTATAGGAGCGCTAAGAAAGTAGATATGGTAGAATAGTTTCCTAGACATCCATGGTAACACTCCTAAACCTAATTATAAAACAGTCAAACGCATACTAAAGCTACCAGACTTGTATTGTAACATTTGTAAAAGTTTGCCTATTTACAAGACGGAAGTATGGTAACCGTCCCATACTGCGTCTGGGATAATAAGTTCCTAAACATTTTTGAAAGTTTTTTTACAGTGTACCGTCGTTTTCCGAAGCTACGTTTATTAGCATTGTTTACTTTGCTATGTTGGCCTTTGTAAATCCACTGTGTTCCTTTGTGTCTTCATAGTTGTGTCGTGTAGTGTGTTGTCTGTGACGTCATCGTTGTTATCCTGTCTCGTGTCCTTTATTGTATTCGTCCGAGTATTGCCTGTGCTGTCTTAATTGTGATGTCATGAGTGTAACAGATTATTTTATATTTCGACTTTTATTTTTGGGTGTTTATCATTTTTTCCTTTTATTTGTTGTTGACTAATTCCTTACGGGATCTTTCATGTTCTGTTGTTTTGTTTTGTGGATGTGTTGACTACAGCTAACAAGGATTTATTCGCTTGGATATACTCCATTACGGAATATATAGCCAACTAGGCTTGTTTTCTCCTTTTTACGTTTTTCCTTGTTGGTTTTTTTAGTCTCATTCTAAAAATTCTGGGACGACATATATCGCAATGGCGTATGTCCATAATAATACAGTTCGTCATTCTGTCCTATTGCAAGAAACATTCAACATTTATAAATCAGTAAAATGGTTAAAAAATATTTTTCTAATGCCACTGTGCTGCATACAAACCCCCATTTAAAAAACTTTAAAATGAACCCGGTTTCAAATTTCTAGCGTCAAGACTTACAGCTAATATTGTTTATGGAAATGTAGAAAAATTATTATTATTATTTTTTTTTGCAATTTTTGATAATTATTTTCTAAAAAACTGAACACTAGAAAATTTTTAAAAAATAATTGTTTCTCACACACTCAATTAATACCAACTATAAACAAAAATAATTAACATCTAAGAATTATGAGCCAGAATTTATATTAAAAGTGTGCTGATTTCACACGGAGTGACCCACACACGTGTTTTCTTTCGATTTTAAATTTAATTTACATACTCATATAATTTCATCCACCATCAATTGGTGAACTGTACACGTCAGTGTACGCCATTGTAATGCGTCTATGCTACTTCAGCTGTTTACAAGAGACTACAGAGTCAAGAAAGGGAGACTATCACGAATTCATACAATGAAAGGGCTTTTTGAGATTTTTAAATGTTTGTTGCAATGGGAGCTTACAATTAAATTTTATTGGATTGTGGACATACGCCATTGCTCATGTTTAACCTGATCAAATGTGTGTTGAATGACAAAGTACGAAAACGAACAAGAAAAAAAAAACAAATATAAAACACACACAAAAATATATACAAAAAAAAGCAATTCCAGACAGAATTCCTCTGGGATTTTTTTATTTTGTTGTGTGCGTTTTATTTATTTTTTGTTTTTTTCCTTGTTCGTTTTCGTACTTTGTCGTTCAACACACGTTTGATCAGCTAAACATGAGCAATGACGTATGTCTACAATCCAATATAAATTTGAAAGGGTTTTTTTACTTTTAAGAAGCAAGTCATGTCTACAAGACTAGTATTTGCGACATGTTATGCTCCCTCAATAGCTGTAATTCGTCAACAACACAGCAACAAATAGGAGATGCAATTGGGAATAAACACTCGAGTAATAACTTAAGTGCAAACATCAGAGATCCGCGTTGTCAAAAATACTACTAAATACTCAGTTTAATTAAATTTTGTTATAAAAACCATCTTGTTTCTAGTACGATTATTAAATAGTTCGTTCCAGAACTGTTTACAGGATATGCCTACTTGGATTTTATGTGAAACTGACCATTTAATACATTTAAATTTCTTGCGATGTTTCATAACGAATATAGTCTACGTACACAGTATATACTTGCTTTTAGTTACAGTTTGGATTCATTACCAGTGAAAAAATTTGTTTTACACGAGATTGATGGAAAATAAAATTCCGTAAAAATACGAGTGCACAACGCATTTGGTACGTCCGCAAATAAACACAAAACATGCGGTATGCAGTTTACTGATTCCTTAAGGGTGTTCAAATGCGATAAAAGTGATAATCTTATATCTTTATGAAATGTTGTTAGTTTTGTAGACGATACTTGTGAGTACAGTTTCCTCTTACGAAAAAATTTTTAGCTTTCATAGTTTTCTCATAACGGTGCGCCAAAGTCAATATTTGCTTGCTCTGCTGCCAGGCAAATAGTAAAAACAAACTGACCTACTTGAATAAAATACTTCACTGTGATATTACATCCCATGAGATATACAACAACGTATTTAAAATACCATAATGTAATATTTTGAATTTAAAAAAAATCGCAAAACTACAGGAAATAATTGAAAATTCAGCAATTTTTAAAGTACAAAAATAGTTCACGGGATTGTTAAAAAATGTTTTGTTACGTAGCCTGTGGCATGATAGTTCACAGTGAATTATTTCTTTTACGTAAGTCAATTGGTTTTCACTATTTGCGTGGCAGCAGAACATGCCAATTTTGACTTTGATGCATCGTTATGAGAAAACTATGAGGGTTAAAATTGTTTTGTAGGAGGAAACTGTACTCCCAAGTATCGTCTACAAAACTAATACTATTTCATAGAAATACAAAATTATGATTTTATTGCACTCGAACACCCTTAACCCGTTCAGTCACGATGGAATTCATAAGCTAATATGCTGCAGTTATAAAATATATTGTTGTGTACTGTACTTGCACTAGTTTCATTCCTTGTAACCAGTAAACAACATTCTCGTTGCTCAGTGATCTTTATACCAACCAGTGAAGGACTAGTGGCTCCGGTATTTCCACAGGGTAGGTTGGACAAAGGTGAGGTGCAGGATGGCATTGGCCAAAAGTACTATAGTCGGTTCGGAATAAAGTGAACACTCGAAAAAGCCCTACTAAAGATCTATTTCCAGCCAATTCGTATCTTTGCGCGTGTAACGGCTATCGACTGGAAATATCTAACATCCTGGACACGTCACTTTATGTTTGCGCGTGTAAGATAAATTGTTCAGTCGATAGATACCTATATAGTTTGATAAAAAAAGAAGTGAATTAATTATATAAAATACGATTATATCGCTGTCGGTTGAATTTGTTTCAGTATTATTGTATTTAAATGCGAATTAACACGGAACTATATTGTGTTATTTCGTTGCCAACCATACAAGCAGTAAGGTGACTATTGTTAATGTTGAATTATATGCAGTAACGGCTAGTGATATTTTTAAAGGTTAAATTTTTAGTGTTCACTTTACTCCGAATGGCCTATATCGACTTACAGCACCTACCATAAGATTCAACCACCTGAAACATGTCCTTAAATGTGGACACTGTGACTAGACGGGTTAAGGGGGAGTTTAGACAATTTTATTACCTTTTCAGTTTTTGAGCCATAACATTTATTCAAGTTGTATTGTCAAAATTTTCTCTTCGCCAAAGCATAGGATATATTCTTGGTAAACTGTTTGACATAAATAATAATGAAAAATTTTCGTTAATTTCTCTTGCAGAATCATTGCTAGGCAGTTATAGGTTAACTTTCAAGAATTACCTTACAATGACTCTACATGACAAATTAATTTCAGTAATTCTCTACAACGAAATCATTCTGTAGCATTTATTTCATTTACATATCAATGGTTTTATTTTGCTAACTGTGGCAGGTACCTGTAGAAATGAAATATGCGAAATACTAAATTTATATGTATGTAGTTACATTACAGCTTGTTGCTGCTTCATCGTAATGGGAGATGTAAATTCTATTGCCCAGTTTTTTTATGATTTTAAATTTCTGATACATAAATCTGAGTGACTACGTGAATCAACTTTTATTTGCGCAAGTTTTTTTTTATTTGCAGAGGAAACGAGTCGGCGGATTTGAATATAATTGTGTTCGTGTCTCGAGGACGCGGATGGGAAGCGATTAAAGGCGATCCGACAGGTAGACATGGATCGCGCGGGCCTTGAAGTGATCTGTCGTCCTTCCGCGCTTTTATCACCTTAATTACCGACTGGTCTGCTTGATTTTACGCGATTCTCGTACTTCTCGCGCCTTCCTGCTTGTCCGTGTAACCGAGCGTCGTTTTTTGTTAACAAACACGCCGTCCTTGGAGCGAGGTTCCGTCAGTAATTAATTTTTACGAGCGCCTAGTTCGCGATGACAGATCCGCTCTTCAGCGGTCTTCGTAAATGCTTCGAAATTGTGTGAATTTTGAATTTTCAATGTGCTTTACGTGACAATTTACTTGGTTATGGCTGCATGAACCGAACAAAAACCAACAGACTAAATGAAATAATCCACACTGTGGTTACGAATACATAACACAGTGTATTTTTGTGTATTTATTTTTTTCTGAAAATAATGATTTTTTTAAAAAGCGAATAGCGGCATTCCTCTTTATCACAGCGGTTCTAAGTTTATAGTTCCACAGACTGTCAATCCGTTGTTTGTTAGTGGCGAAAAAAAGTTTCTATTGTTTCATTTCAATGTCTCACTGAAAGAAGAGTATTGTTGAAGGCCTTGTTAAAATAGGGACAACAATCCAGTTAGGTTGCCGGCATTATCTTGGTTGTTTCTATAACAATAATGTCCTGTAGTAAATAACAATCGGTTCTGTAGAAGGAGTAAAGAGTATCTTTCTTTTACAGAATATATTGTTACTTCTACTAAACAGGTTAGGAACAATCAAGATAATAACAGCAAGCTAACGGGATTGTTGTCCGTATTTAAACAGATGTGTGTTACCTACAACAATACTTTTCTTTCAGTGCTTACACGCACATCGGCAGCTCTGCTCCATGGTTATTGGCAGCGTGTCTTTGTTCAGACACGTCTGTCATTTCGCTAGGTGAGAATTACATGGTTGTAAGCGTCAAAATTTACTAAAATAAAACATTAATTTCTGTATGTTCTATCTGACAGTCTGTACATACTAGCGGGCTTATTAATTTCGAACTAATTAACCAGGAATAAACAACCCAATCAGAACGTTCATATTATCACACAAAACTATGTAGTATTAATATTTCATTTTTGTGAATTGTAGTGCTTACAACCTTGTTATTCTCACCCAGCAATTTGTCTGCACCAATCAGGATGAGGTGATTGTGACACAATACGACTGTGCTTTGCCAGTGGAACCCTCAAGCGAGAGTTAAAACATCCAATCACTGACCATGAAGGAGTGAGTGAGAGATTCCTGGTCGGCGCTTAACACCTAAGTCTTCGGCGTTGGTGAGGGGTGACATGAGGTGGGTATGGAGCAGCGCAGGAATGGCGGGGCAGGGGAAACGGGAGATCCCCGAGAAAACCCGCCGACCAGCATCGTCCCGGCCAACCCCGCCGGGAATCGAACTCGGATCGTCTTGGTGGGAGGAGGAATGGTAGGGACTATTCGACCACCGCAGCCCCCGGCCATGAAGAAGAAGTGCAGATGTGCACAGAAGGCATTTTAACAAAATGGTGGAAACATTTTCTCGTCGCTCTAACCACAACGAATCGACAGGCCTTATGACTATACAAATGAGCTGTATTATGGCCGTCTTTAGTAGAAGGCCGGTGTCTTGAATGTGGCAACGCTACATTGGAGGCCTGCTACCGGTCGCTCATTGGCTGCCGTAGTCAGTGTAGACGTGTACACGTCACTAAAGCTGCACCTATACACGCTACAGAGACTAGTGTGACCAAGAAGTGACAAGCAGCAGTGTTGCCACATTCAAGACTCCGGCCTTCTACTAGAGACGACCATGGCTGTATTCGTGGTATATACCGACCAGTAACGCGTGCACATTCTCTTCTACAAGACGAACTGTCATGGCGAGTTGAAGTGCTTTGTGATAAGAACTGACAGTTTGCATGACCCTATATTTATGACGGTTCTTGAGTAACTAATTAATACATCTGACCTCAGCTTATTCAATGTACCTCGACGCGCTGTATCGTTTGTCTGGAGTGTTAGCCAATCACGTATTTACGACATAAAATAATAAAAACTAACATTGCTAACGTAGCAGCTATAATAAGAAATTAAACGACATTAATAAGAGTGCGTGGTACATAATTCAACGCTAAAAGCATTAATCAATAAACGTAGGTTTCTTGAAACCAATTTGCGAAAATTAAACAATAGCAATCCTAGACAATAGTTTTAGCCAATTTTTGAAACAAAATTGTATCCAGTGTTACGAACATCTAACGAACCTCGTGTATTTAACTGCGCCGCAAGAGATCACGCATAAGGAATTAGTAATTCTGGATACCATATTTACTCTTAAAGTTGGCAAATACCATTATCTAGGATTGTCATTGAGTATTTTGTACATATTGGCTTCGAAAATAGCGTAGAAATTAATAGATGATTTCAACGTTTATTTATCTACCATACACTGTTAAGACATTTTTGCACATAATTATTATTGTCATTATTATTACGCTTAGTGCAATTTCGTGTGTTCGTTTGAGGATATATTATACTACCAATATCTGTATTCTAAAGTAACGTACGACATGGGAAGCCAGTTCATCAGATGCGACCCCCTGTTTTTCGCGAAAAGAATTTTGCCCCACTTTGTTTCGGTGCCTTACGTGCACATCTGCAGTTCTGCTACGTAGTCAATGATTGGATAGTTTAATTGTCACGAGCCTCGGGATTCTACCGGCAAATCACAGACGTGTGGTATTGCAGGAACGGGCCAATAACCACGAAGCAGAATTGCAGTTATCAACGTAAGGCACTAAAACAAACTGGGGCAAAATTCTTTTCGCGATAAACTGGTGTCCCTATAGACATCTGAGCTAAGAGTAAGCTTGTAATGAAAAAAATACGCCGAAATTTCCACACTCCTGCTCAAATGTTTCACTAGCCTCCAGTGAACAATTTTGAAGTCTGTGGGTTATATGTAGTTGTAGCGTCTAGTCTGTAATTTACTGCTGAACCAGAGTCAGTTTCTTTCTCTCTCTCTCTCTCTCTCTCTCTCTCTCTCTCTCTGTGTGTGTCTCAGTTTATATGTATATATATGTATATACACAACGTAAGCGGGGGTAACTTTTGGACTCATTTATATTATTTTTCAATTTCCATGTTTGTCAACTGACCTGCCCAGATAAGGGGTATGAAAAGGGAAGATCTCCAGCGAACGACTGGAATACTCAGTCGTCAATAAAATCTGAACTACTCATCATAATTCGATGAGGCTTTTTTTTCCTATTTATACAGCACTAGACAGTAGCGCGAATGTTTCCGAGTAAAAAAAATTAAAAACTCTTTTAAGAATAATAAAGCCTTGAAACCAAAAATCGACAAAAATTAGAAAGTTATTTTCCAGAATTTTAATATGATAATATAGTTACCTATGTCAACTTAATTTTAAAAAATACTCATGTTTTGATTTGATATCAATTTTCCTATCCGAAAACCACTCGCGTGCAGAGGTTTACGGATATGAACATTATTTTCGAACTAAAATGAGAGTATTTTTGGAATTCGGTTACTATAGGGACGTGTATTAGGACACCAAAAATTAAATTTTTTCCTTTACTTGAAAACAAGTCATAATTCTGACTAGTTCTGTGATGAGTAGTTCAAATATTTACAAAACTGATTATTATTCTAGACGTTCGCTTGACATATCACCTTTCCACACCCCTTAACAAATTATATATAAAATTAGGTGTGTAATATTTTTTTCCTGACGGCGATGATATGATCTAGGTTGTATCTACATATGAAAAATTTTCGGATAAAATGTTGTAACAACTTTGCTTCAATGACTTATGTGCAACATCTGCAATACTACTTCATGTCCAGTGACTGGATGTTTTCAAATCTCAGAGTCTTTGGTTTCTACTCGCAAATCACTCGTTCTGATTGGCGCAGACAAATGAACGACACCTCCACACAAAGGCACGCTGCTAATATCAACGAATCAGCGCTGCAGAAGTGTACATAAGGCATTGAAACAAACCAATCCTAAAATATTTACGCAAAAATCACAGGTCAGCAGTTATTACAATGGATTAATTGGTGAAATTTTTAAATGTTTGTTGCAATGAGAGTTTACAGTTAGAATATATTGATTTGTGGACGTACGCCATTGCTTATGGTTTGCTGATCAAACTTGTGTTGAATGACAAAGTACAAAATGGAACAAATATAAAAAACGGACATAAAACACACACAAAAAAAAAAGGAAAAAGCAATCCCAGAGGAATCCTAAAAAAAAAGAAAAAAAACTCTGGGATTGCCTTTTCCTTTTTTTTTTTTTTTTTATTATTTATGCCAGTTATTTTTGTACTTTGTCATTCTACACAAGTTTGATCAGCAAAACATGAGGAATGGCGTATGTCCACAAACCAATAAATTCTAATCAGATTAATTGGTACTGCAATATAAGTATTTTTTTAAAACTCGGGATTTCGATTCCTTAACATACGTATTAAAACTTTTATTAACGCAGATTTTGTTAGTAAATTTAGGTCAAGATAAATTCCTAACACTTGTGAAATTAATTTTACGTACTTTGTATTTGGATCACGGTTTATTGGGCACGCTCTGAAGTTTTCGGTACGAAGCAAAAACGTGTGGTGAATCAAATAATGAATCCATTGCAACCATCTCTGAGGTTAAAACTGACGACTCACTGGCGCAATAGTCAACAGGTAAACTTCAATAACTAACACCTACTATGCATGTTTGAACTTTTTTTATAACATGTGGCATAATATTCTAGGGACACAACATAAGCATTACATAAGGTCCTTTTTATACTATACAATAATTATTAAGATTTTATTAAGTGTAAATAAAAGAGAACACTCTAAGCCACCGTTTAAGATCCTTAATGTTCTAAATGTGATTTTTTAAAATATATAATTAGGTTACGTATATTTGGAAAAAATATGAACCATTATTATCAATTAAAGTATACACATTCATGAACATAACACTCCTTTTAAATATATAATGTTTACATAAATATGTGGCGACATATAAAACTGTTCATTATAAGGACAACAAAATGTGTAACTTACTGCCTAATACAATGAAAACAACAAAAAGTGTTTACTAAGAAAAGTGTTTTTAGCTTTTTTAATTCAGAAATGTAATTATATTGTTGAGCAATTATTTTCTAGAAGATAATAAGAGAAAGTAATAAATATTGACATATTTATAAGAAATGTTTGTGTGCGCATTGTATGTATATTTTACTTTTACTTGTGATTTTATGTAATACTACTTTACTGTTACCAATTCATTGATCTGTATCGTTGTGTTGTCATTTTAAGATGCAAGTTATTATGAGTAAATAGACATGTTATATTTCTTTCTTTTAAAATGAATACACAGAACGAAATATAATGATAATGAAATAGTGACCCATAAATTTCGCGGGTTCAACGATCAGCAGGCTAGACTGCACAGTACTGTATACACTCAGATACTTGTATATTATCTGTTGCTACAGTGAGTGGACAGTTGTATATGTGACAAGGTAGCGCTGGAGTCAGTGAGTGTTCTCATGCAGGTCTGCTATTAGTTAAATGTCATCAAGGAAGCGCTCCACAATTAACAGTAACTGAATCGTGAAAGTAACGAACGTGCACAGCCAGGAGTTCTCAAATTAATTTTCAAAACTTTCGAGTCTCTAGTGTACACAGAGCGACAGAGTTTAGTCGGCACACAGACAACATATTGCACTTTTAAGACCTCACTCTTTAGTTTTGCAGTGGCTTCGAAAGGATTTTGTTAACACAAATTAATACATATATCAAAAATTCATTCTTACTGTTTTAGCACTTATATATCGTCGCTTGTATCTGAATTTTTCTGTTAAAATACACCAAACGTATTTTTAAATTTTTGTCACTGAAATATCACATATTCTGTTGTCAAAATAAACCACACTGAAGCAAAATAATATTTTCTAGCAAACCGTACATTATTAAAAAAAAAAAAAAAAACACTCTGGCAAAATTGTGTATTGCATGTATGTGCAGAGTCTTACATTTTTTTCAAAGCATTTGATTAAAAAGCATTTTTAATATTTGCGACTGTTTGAAAATAATGAATATTACCTCAAAAGAAAGTTCTTTGAAAACTAGTTTCCAAAAATTTATTTGTAGTTAACAATATAATTTTTAAACTTTACGAGAAACTCTTACGAATTTACGAATATATATTTACAAACAATTTTGTATAGTTACAAATATCTTTTGTATCTATACTACCACATTCGTTCACATTTTACAACAATTTTTGGAGTGATACAAAAAAAATTTGGCAACAAGTTTCCAAAAACATTTC
Source organism: Medauroidea extradentata (assembly GCA_003012365.1). NCBI lineage: Eukaryota > Metazoa > Arthropoda > Insecta > Phasmatodea > Phasmatidae > Medauroidea > Medauroidea extradentata. The sequence continues at coordinate 14,285 of PNEQ01080416.1, forward strand.
TATAAAATTATGAGTTATTTTGTGGAACGTGAAAGACCGTCGAATAATTTGCTTCTAATCGAGCAATCTGTTCATAAAATTGTGTCTCACTGGTCCCCACAGATAGTTGGAATATTTACACCACTTGCAGTGCCTAGACTGATAAATACTTTGGCATTAGTTTACAAGCTGTTTGCTGCAAAAGTACGATTATTTTTGTGAGGAGGTTGAACCCAAGAACTCATGATACAAGAACGAGAAACGTTATCTTGCCTGCCGTTGGCCTTGGGCGGTACTGATCATAATGTTCTGATTTTGCAACAGGTCGTTATTCTTTGAATGACTAATAAGAATTCTTGATTTCCGCGAAAAGATTTTATCACGAACTTGTTTTACTGCCTTATGCGTACATTTGCAGCTTCGCTTCATGTTCAGTGGTTGAACGCATTACCTCTCACATATCCTGTGTTTCTACTGGAAGATCACAGATGTTTAGTGTCACAATAATCAGATTCTGATTGGTGCTGTCAAACGAGAGATGTATCTGAACAAACAAACGCGGCCAGTACACTGTTAAAAATTTCCGTTAATTCACGGAAAAATTTACAGAAAAGTACTGCAATGGTACGGAAGTGGTTTCCGTAATTTTTGTTTAGACAAGTTTGTCCGTATTTCCTGGTTTACGAATGTTTGGCAGTAACTTTCTATAAATTCATGGAAATATGTTTCTACTTACTGCAAAACATATTTTAATGTGTATCTTTAAAAAAAATTCCGGTATTGAAAACATATCTAATAAGAGTGTTCCGTGCTTCTGGAAAATGAAGTGCCAGTAATTTAAAAATGTAAAATTTTTGTGAGGAAAACGGATTGTTAATAATTTTACAGAATGTTTCGTTACAAGGCAAAACTGAATGTTCGTTATTCAACAAAGTTTTCTGGATAATTTTTTGCCTGTATTTTTCTGTAATTTCACGGAAATTTTTTTCTAACAGTGTAACCATGCAGCAGAACAGCAGATGTGTACGTAATATATTGAAGGGAAATGGTGTAAAATCTTTTTTACTCAAATCTGATGTCCCTGAGGAGTTCAGACCTTCTATGTCCTCGCTATTATTTGTCGACATGCTAGGCTCCACTGCCCTGTACATACCAGAACACACACAGCCTGTGATTACAATGACGAGACTCGATATGTAGTAAATTATGTGTGTGACCGCTTTACAAGATCACATTATATTTATGAATACAAAAGTGAAATGGCGGGAAGGACCGCGAACACAGTCACACACGCCATTGAGGCCGCGGTAGCCGAATGGTTAGACCATTCGATTTCCGGCGGGGTCGATTCCTGGATTTACGCATGTGGGATTCGTGCCGGACGATGGCGTTGGTCGGCGGGTTATCTCGGGGACCTCCCATTTCCTCCGCCCTTTCATTCCGGTGCTGCTCCATAGTCATCTCGTGTCACCCTTCACCAGCACTGAAGACCTCGATGTTAAGCGCTGACCAAAATCTCTTGCTCAATCTTTTTTTTTTTCGGAGACAAAGAAACGTTTATTAAAGATATACTCGAGTGATATTCAGGCATAGTCCTCAGAGTGTAAAATACTAATCTGACGGAGGAGGAAGGGGGGCACGAGGGGCTACAGCAGTTCCGGAGGCAGGACAGCGACTCTGTGTTCCCCGTCGTCGCTCACCTTGGAGGTTGGACGTATCCGGGAGACGGGGCGATCGCTATTACCATACCCGGAGCGGACGTGCTTCGACTACCGACTTCTCGCTGCTGGGGGGACGACAGTCACAACATCGTAGCACACCTCGCGGAACATCTACCCGTCCAGCCTCCCCTCTCCCCCAAACCTACCAATAACGCCATTATTCAGTAAATATTGCCCCTTCCCTGCCCCTCGCGGTGATGAATAACGCTCGCGGACGTCGAATCTTAACGACATCGTCCTCGCAGCACCTGCCACACTCACGGTAACAACTACCTACACACATCCTCTGGCAGAAATTACCGTCTTTAGACATGTTTCTTGTCCTCGACCTGGTCGCACTTTTCTGAACCCGAGTCAAATCCACGTCTGTATATTTTCTGCGTTAAACGCTCGCTTGAAATAAAAAATAAACACGCATAACTCGATGGATACGTTCATTAAGAGTGCGTGGTAGATAAATAAACGCTGAAAACATCAATTGCATTCTACTCTTTTTTCGAAGCCAATATGGATAAAATACTCAATGACAATCCTAGATAATGGTATTTGTCAACTTTATGAGTAAATATTTATCCAGAATTACTAACTCGTTAAAGCGTGATCTCTTGCGCCGCAGTCAAATGCACGAGGTTCCAGCGTCAGAGATTGTGCCTCAGAAGTTCGTAACACTGGAAACAATTTTGTTTATTTCGTTGGCTAAAACTAATGTCTAGGATCGCTATTATTTAATTTTCGCAAATTGGCTTCAAGAAACCTACAGTTATATATTAATGCTTTGAGCGTTGAATTATGTACCACGCCCCCTTAAGACTTTTTTTGTTCACCATTCTGCTTGCGTAAACAAACAAGGAATAAATTATTATGGTCTTTATTATTGTTGGAGCCAAGAGCTTGTCTCGTTTGCATCACTTTGTTTCAAATCCTTACGTGCATATCTGTATCTCTGCTTCGTGCTGTATGATTGGTAGACCTATTGAAATTTGGTGAGAAGAATTTTGCATCATATTGTTACAGTACCATATGTGCACATCTCAGGTCGGTGATTGGATGGTCTTAGCTCTCAGTGTTTTGGGGTTCTAACCGCAAATCACAAATGTGTGGTGTCACAGTAACCTACTCCTGATTGGCTCAGTCAAATAAAAAAATGCTATCGTGCTCAAACTGCGACTGTCGACCTATCTAACACTTCAGTGGCTGTAACACTCTAAAATCTGAATTAGTGAACATACACTGATTCACGCTAATGTACGGAGCAGTTTCAACAAATTGAATATCTATGTGAAAGTAGTCATTGTTTAATTTGTGAATATTCACTAATTTAGATTTAGATTATGGAACAAATTGTAACTTATACCTCTCCGCTGTTATCGCAATCCTTTTATATTGTTTAATATAACAAAAACACTTAAGATACAGTATTCCTTACACGAATATAGACGTGGAATGACTAGGGACCCCTGATTTTCGCGAAAAGAAGTTTGCCCCACTTTGTTTCAGTGACTTATGCACACATCTGCAGTTCTACTTCATGGTTATTGACAGCGAGTCTATGTCTCTTTTGACTTCGCCAATCACAATAACGTTACTACAACGTCACAAGTCTGTGCTTTGCCAGTAAAACCCCAAGACACGTCACAGCTAAGACGTCCAATCACTGATTATAAAGCAGAGCTGCAGGTGTGCACTTAAGTCACTGAAACTAAGTGGGGCAAAATTCTTTTCGCGAAAATTAGGGGTCCCTACCTATAACAGGCGACGTCGTTGGGAATCGAACCCGGATCGCTTTGGTGGGAGGCGAATGGTCTGACCTTTCAGCCACCGCGGCCCCCTACCGCTGAGCAGAACTACAGATGTGCACGTAAGGCATTGACACAAAATGGTGTAAAGTTGTTTTTACCAAAAATCAGCGGCTCTATTAATAACGGATGGAGCCCCAAGATTCTGAAAGTTATAAACATCGAATCACTGACCACGAAGAAGAGTTTCATGTGAGCTCGTAAGACATTTAGTCAAAGTGGCGCACAAATGTTTTGGCGAAAACTACCAGACACTGATATTCTGTTATCAGTGAAAGTGACACATGTGCGAATGAGTTACAGATCTAACGTTTCTTCAGATGATCTCGCGAAATTACTGGGATTCTAATTACGACATATTTGTTTATTTATTTAAATACGTCGCCCGTACTAATATCCATTCTTACTACTGTAGACCAGGTTTTCTTTGATCAATTCAAAATATTAGTGATTGAATCTTACGGTAAATGAATAGAAAACTGGTGATGAGTGTTCGAAACAATTCCTTTGATCCATTTAGTTAAGGGCGCGGTCTACCGCATTTTTCATCATCATTATTTTATTTTGTATTTGTACCAGATATTTTTTCTTGTTTTAGACACAAAATGTGACTAAATTTGACTCTTATGAATTTTTTTATCTCTCATAGTTTTCGCGTAATGGCTTGTTAAAGTCATATTTTGCATGTTTCCGTTTTAACGACTACACTAAAACCAACTGATATAACAAACTCAAAAAAATCACAGTGAATAAAGACATTGCAGGCTACAATGACACGCTCATAAAATTAAAGAATAAAAGTTATTTGTATTTTAAAAAAAATTATTGAACTTTTTAAATTTTTATTTTCAGTTTCAGTAATTTTTTAAAATTCAAATAATTTTTATTCTTTAATTTCATGAGCATGTCATTGTAGCCTGCAATGTCTTTATCCACTGTGATTTTTTTCAGTTTGGTATATCAGTTGGTTTTAGTGTAGTCGTTAAAACGGAAACATGCAAAAATATGACTTTAACAAGCCATTACGCGAAAACTATAAGAGATAGAAAATTTTCACAAGAGGCAAATTTAGTCACATTTTGTGTCTTAAACAAGAAAAAAAATATCTGGTACAAATAAAAAATAAAAAATTGGTGATGAGAATTGCGGTAGACCGCGCCCTTAAGGGTGTTCAAGTGAGTTAAAATCGTAATTTTATATTTATATGAAATATTGTTAATTTTGTAGACGATACTTGTGAGAGCAGTTTCCTCTTACGAAGCAATTTTAGCTGGCGTAGTTTTCTCATAATGTTGCGTCAAAGTCAAAATTTGCAAGTTCTGCTGCCGTGCAAATAGTAAAAACCAACTCACGTACTTAAACATAATAATTCACTGTGAACTTACATCCCATGAGATATGCATTGAAACATTTAAATAACCCACAACGTAATATTTTGAATTTAAAAAAATCACAAAAATAAAGTAAAAAAGTTGCAAATTCAGCAATTTTTTTAAAAATACAAAAACAGTTCACGGAAATTTTTCAAATTGTTTATTTCGTAGCCCATGATATGTTATTTAACTGTGAATTATTTCTTGTACGTAAGTAAATTGGTTTTCACTATTTGCATGGAAGCAGAACATGCAAATTTTTACTTTGACGCACCATTATGAGAAAACAACGCCAGCTAAAATTGTTACGTAAGAGGAAACTGCTCTCAAAAGTATCGTCTACCAAAACTAAGACTACTTCATAAAAATGTATAGTTATGACTTTATCGCACGTGAACACCCTTAAGAGAAGTCCTCGACTGGTGCAAGGCCGGTGTAGTAGTGTCACGCTTAACTTTTTCATATCACGATTGGTGTACGCAAACAACACACATTTGAAACTACGCTTCTGTAGTTTCCAAAATCCAGCGCACTTGTTAGAAACATAATTTTCGCCCTCACTAAACGGCTGATTTTTTTAGACTGCCGTATCTCCGAAAACGCCACTTGAATTCGTAGTGCGAAAACGAGATGTGTGGATTGGCCAATACACTATCAAAAACGGGTCACCACTTAAAGTCCCATAAGATAAAGACTACAAGGAAAACCTTGCACGTTAAATGTGAACATAGGCGACATGCTTCTCGTCGAGGTTGGTGCTATGGCTCTTATCGCTGCGCTGTTCCTACGAGTCAAACGAGGAAATTTGAAACTGGTACATACTCCTTTTAAGAGTTAAGAACGTTGGACCCGTAAACACTCGAAATTTCATATTTGTGCCAAACACTGTTCAACTTTTACACATCAGATAACATGTCATTTCCCCGAATAAAAAAAAATTAGGGCCCATAGTTTTAGCATAATCCCCTATCAAAGTCACAAAATGGCAGTTGCGGTGTAGCCAAAATAATAAAAAATAATGAACTTGCAGAAACAAGATAATTCATATCGATACTTAATGATGTGAACTACTTCAAGACACTTTTGTAAACACTAAGCGATATATTTTTGTATTTTTTTTTAAATTGATGAAAATGAGTAAATTTTTGCATAACTTTGACTTTCGGCTACTACTGAAATATTCAAAACTAACTTTTGTCAAACATGTCATGAAATACATTGATGCACTGACTTTCAGTTCCCGTAATTTTTCATTCGTTAGTCAATTACTTTTTTTTATTTTGGCTGCACCGTAATGGCCATTTCGTGACTTTTATGAGTGATTTTGCAAAAACTATGGGGCCTAATTTTTTTTTTATTTGGGGAAATGACGTGTTATCTGAGGTGCAAAAGTTTAACGGTGTTTGGCACAAATATATATATAAAAAAAAAAAGAAAATTTCCGGGGTAACGTCCTTAATGTACGCTAGCTTTTTTCTTTTACGTTCGAGGCACAGAAAGGTGGAGGGCGATAAGTCGAATATAACAAATCCGTCAAACACTACACTGCCTCTAGGCGTGGAAGGTTTGTGGTAAAGTCCAATGCAGGTGTATATTATTTTGTTTGACGATTACGGTCGATATTTTCTCAGCTGCAGCAACGATAAAGTCATTTTTGACACTTCTGAGGAGCTTGGAAATCGTGTTTTTAACTAGCGGACAGCATTTTTAAAATCATAGGGACACAGTTTGAAGTGTCTTCTTCTCGTAGGTAAACGGGTTGGAAACATTTTTAATAGTCACACAAGAAAAATAATTTCCGTACCACGCTACATCACGTCTCAGGCCCCAAGGTCCACCAACTCTTTAAGGGCGCGGTTCGCCTAAGTTTTCAACGACATTTTTTATTTTTATATTTGTACCAGATATTTTTTTCTTATTTTATACATACATTGTGATTAAATCTTCCTCTTAGGAAATTTTTGTATTTCTCATAGTTTTTGCGTAATGAGTCGTAAACGTCAAAATTTGGACTTTACGGTTTTAAGTACGCCCCTAAAACCAACTGACACACCATACCGACAAAATTCACAGTGTATATCAATGTTATAGGCTATGATTTGACATATATAAAAGAAAAATAAGTAAGTTTTTGTATTTTTAGAAAAAAAATAAATTTTATAAACTTTTATTTTAATATTCAGAATTTCTTATTAAATACAAAAATATTTTATTTTTTATTTTTTATGTGTCATATCATAGCCTACAGCATTGTTATACACTGTGAATTTTTTCGATTTGGTATGTCAGTTGGTTTTAGTGGCGTACATAAAACAGTAAAGTGCAAATTTTGACGTTTACGACTCATTACGCAAAAACTATAAGGGATACACAAACTTCCTAAGAGGAAGGTTTAATCACAATGTATGTCTAAAATAAGGAAAAAAATATCTGGTATAAATATAACAATAAATAAAGACTTTGAAAACGGAGGTGAACCGCGCCCTTAAATTTGAAACTTTCTTCAGTAAACGATAAAACTTCTAAATTTTGGACTGGACCAAAGTAACCCCTGGTTTATGGTACTGCTCCAAATATTACACATTGCAAATATATGGTTCATATTCGACACAACAGACTGCAGTTTCTTTATTTATGTCGCGCTATATACCAAGGTCGTAAAGAACTGCTTTCTACTTCGACCCACGCTGAGCGGGAACAAGTTGAACCACTTGTTTTGGTCGTCTGACTTATTACAGCCACTTGTTGACCTTACATCCGAGCAGCGATGCTCTTTCCCTTCACAAAAATAAAGTGGTTTATATCTGTGCCGTATGTCTAATAGCTGTGGCCCTGCAAAATTCTAGTTTTTATACAGACGAGTAAACTGCAAGCTGTTGTGAGTTCGTTTGACATTTGCCATTCATGCACATAGGCTACGTGTAACAGGTTTTCAGGACTGTTTTGAAGTGTAATTTTGCAAACTACGTTAATAATTATGAAGTATAATTCATGACGTGATGTCGTTACATACACAGGGCTGTAATACTTTCTACAAGTGGAGCAAATAACTCCAAGCACATCTCTCCTATGCCCAAAATTAGCAGAGTATTTGGAAACATCGTCTTACACCTACTGGTCGTGTGTTATTGTGAGTGAGGCGCGGCGCCAAGGGCGATTTTGACCGACTCATCTCGTGCGGTATCGCCTCTACCACAAGACACTGCAGTGGTATCGTAGATTACTCGTCTGGTTGACACTTTCAGTGGTGGCCCATCTTTTTATTGGTGGAAAGTTTTAAGCAACGTCCATTGCATGCTCCTAGACAAGTTTCACACGAATCCCGTGGATGGTTTTTCAGATATAACATGTTGAATAAACTGTTTTTAGCCGTTTTGAGGAGCTCCGAAATGATTTTTCTAATCGACGTGATGCTTTGAAACAGCTCTTCAGCCATCGTATGGAGTGTGTTTAATTTTCGTACATAGACACACTGCATTTATGTAGAATAGTTTCTTAAAAAACGTATTTACGAACACGCTGCAAAGCATTTTAAACGCGTGTAGGCAAGGGCCTCAAGGCCTGGCATACTATTTATACGCGTTCGTCGGTGGAAGGAATGTATTTATTTAAGGATTAAGATTTATACTACATTATAAAAAAACAGTTCAAATACGCCGAGCGTGGAGAGAGGCAAGATTATAAAATTACCTTATCAGTTAAAATAGCCACTGAATTGCTAGATCGACAGTTCCATATTAAGTGTCTGCGTCACCTACTGTAATAATATTAATTTCAGTTTAATAAATGCAGGATGTGACGAATAACCAGCAATGTTTATTAATATGTGCGTATTATTGGATGAAACTAGTACTGGGAGTTATTTAGTGTTATTATTTGGCAAATGAGAATTTTTATCTTAAAATTTATATTACCTTAATTATTTCAAAGTTACTAGTTGATTTTTCGAATATAATGTACGTAATGAAACGTAAAGTAATTAGCTACGTTCCTATCAACTAAAATTTTAATGAGGAAGAAATTAAAAAAAAAACAATTATAATAAGTTACGCGGGGTCATAATCGTGCTGTCGAGATTGATGTATTGTTGTAATGGTTATCGGAACGTCGTCGTATGTGGACGCATCTTGGTGACGTAGTGGCCCAAGGTAAGGCACTATAAAGAGTGGGTATAATCGTCCGCCATTTTGGGTCTTTCGGAGCTGGCGCAAGCCAATGCATGCGCGCGCGCCACAAAAACCTGTCTAACTAAACTCTTCATAAATCTGAAACTATCCAGCCAAATGTATTCAAAATTTTTGTATAGCATTTATGAGCTATGCTGCCAACGATAATATCCATTAACTTA